>CAWUFW010001100.1:3000000-3167459 GCA_963921515.1 Calotriton arnoldi
GTCGCGCTCCCCGTGAAGATTGCCCCGGGCCCGGGACCCCATCTAGGGCCCCCGACATGAGGGAAGAGGAGGAGGGAGTGCCGCTGCACTCCCCCGTGGCCGGAGGAAGGCGGGGGGAGTGCCGTCGCACTCCCCCGACGAACCGCCTGTCAAGCGGCAGCCGCCGGGTCTGCCTCCCGCGGCCACACACGAGGGTGCGGGCCAGACCGGGAGCCAGCCGGGGGTGGGCTCCCCGGGCTGCCCTCACCTCCCCCTTACGGGGAAACGCAGCACGGGGTGTCCGGGTGGGGCCGGGCCCCCGAGACGTGGCAGAGGCAGCCGGGGGTGGGCTCCCCGAGCTGCCAGCAACTCACCTGCGAGTACGGGGTCCGGGTGGGACCGGGCCCCCAACACAAGGAAACACGGAGTGAGGCAACCCACGAGGGTGGCGCGGCTCTCCCCGAGCAGCGGGGGAGCCGCTGCTCTAATATTCATGGAGCCGGGAAGAAGTGCCCCAGAATGCTTTGCAGCGCCTGGACAGGCCTGCATGAAACCATGCCGTGTTCCACATGTGGTGGCTCCAGCAGAACGGTGTCACCACCAAGTGAGTGCCAGGGTGCAGGGGGACCTGCAGGAGCAACGCAGTCTCCCCCAGCACAAAGGAAGAAAGTCCCTCCCTAAGTCTCTGGGGACTTGTAAAGAATAACCCCGCATGGGCTCAGCCAGCAATCCAAGCATTCTGAGGCTGGAACCTTTGTTCTGCAGCTGGGAGTGCGTTATGGACTGCACCAAGGTATGAAGGTCTGAGTTGGGGATGTCTGGAAAAGGGCATATCCTGGAGGTGAAGAGGTGTAATTGCACCAGAAATGCATTTACCCATATTATTTCTTTTTAGAGGGACTGGAAGTCACAGGTGTTATGTGAAGTACCTGTGTAAGGTGGAGTCATAAGCAAAGTGGGGTTATGTTGCCAGACATTCCTGCTAGGGTGTCTGGCTGTAAGTGCTTAATCCTGTGATTTTACCTGTGATGCCTTTTAGAGGCTGTGATTGCAATGCATTACAACTGTTATCAGCTATGAAAAGTACCTCATTTAAAGTGATGCCCAAGCATGTATTCTTGCTACTGCGTTAGGGGAGGAACAACCCAGACTGTTAGCTATTAAGATGTAGAGGTGCATACTGTATGGACAGTATAAAATGCTCAGTCAGGGTTATGTGTCGCCAGGGCAGGATTACCTATTTTTAATGCCTGTTGAGATGATGGGGTGGGGCGCCACTGGGATGGTGCCAGTTGGCAAGGCCCTCGCTCCAGGTTGTGTCAACCCACTGCATTGGGGGGCAAGATGATGTGCATACATGGGAGTGGTGGTACTAGACCCCACCCCCCCTGCGGGAGAGGTGGAGATGTTATGCAATGTCACAAAAGTAATTCCAACAGCTTATGTGTATTTGTAAATTGGTGCATAGTATTAAGTAGTGTGTGTGTTTAATAAATGTACTCTTACTTTTATAAAGCAAAGTACAGACTGGACAATCAATTATTCAGTGTTATTTCTGCGTACTTGTAATGGCGATTACTAGCCTACACCACCTCCCTTGAGTAAGCCTTAGACTGCTCTGCAACGCTACCCTCTGAGTGTCAAGCGCTACAATAGGGTGTTTGGTTCCCAGTGAAGGACAAATGTGACATGTTATTTGTGCAGGCCTCACAGATATTGCCTCGTTTTCCAACACTTGGTACTCACCAAAATAAATTGTATATCTTTCACGCAATAAATTGTATATCTTTCACGCAATAAATATCTAGTGGGTATAGCCTCTGCCCCTGTATTAAGGTTAAACAGCTTTAAATCTCAACAGTGCAAAGCTGGAAGAGATGCACGGTTGCAAGTAAGGTAGGGGTAGTGATAAAACAAAAATATCATGTTCAGTAGGCTTGCAAAAATCGCTGCTCAGGCCTGCATTCCATTCTATGGGCCTGTGTAGAGTACTCTCTGTATGGCCTGTTTATAATATTTGGGGTACTTTCTATGAAGGCTGTATATATTTCATGTTCTGGTTAATTTACTGTGCATCATCTTGCCACTCATGCTTCTACATATGCAAGGGAGGCCTCCTTTTATAGGGTATGCACCTGTAATTTGCCAAATGTCTGGAGATTGCAGTGCTATAGTAAAAGCACATTCCGTGTCTTGCTGTATTCGTGACCTCTCATACTATATAGTATGTTAACATAACTAGTTGTTTCATAAAAAGGAATACATATATATCATCTCTGCAGTCCAGCCCTGTGCCTTCTTGCACCAGCACAGGGGGTGTGGTTCTGGCCTCTGGCAAGTCCTGTGCTAGCTTTACTTGTAATTGGCACTGTGAGATGAAAGATTTCTGTGCCTGGGTGGCATCTACAGATTAGATATTAGGACTCTCATCTGTGATTGCGTGTAATGATATGGGTAGGTGAGGGACACATGCCAATCCTGTATAGCACAGTGAATCCTTATTATGTTATGTTATGATATGCTCTGTTTGTTCATAACATAAAACACAATGAGCACTATTGAGAAACACAAGATCACATGCAACTTCCCATTTAGTTCAAATGTTATACATCTGTGTTAGGCAAGGCTGACATGTGAGGGATGTTTCCCCAGATTTCAAGGGCTTTCAGAGATCCTGACTTTTGAGGATAGACAGATGTCCATGAAGATCAGTATGCTTCCCCTCTCCTTCTCCCACTCTTTTCTATTCATTCCCACTCTCTCCCTCTTCGCCCCACCTCTGTGGTCTAGGGCTACGGTGTCCCTGGCAGGGTTTCTAGATGGCCCATATCAGGGCAGACAACATGTTCCACTCTTGGGCTTTCCTTTAAAAACCTTCTGTAATTATAGGCCCTCATTACAAGAGGGTCAGGATTACCACATCAGTATTCCTGGCCCAGAATTACCAATGTTGTAGGTATCAGTAATTTTGGATGCTGGAAAACTACAGTGTCCCTAGTAAACCCTGAGGGTGTACTTAGAAATGAGGAATCAGAGTTACTGTACTTGATTACCTCAGTAATTCTGCCTTTTTGGGGAAATGCACTGGTGGGAAACACCGGGAGGGTGGCATTCCTGCCTCCCTTCTAATCCTGTGCCCTCATTTCTGAATGAGGGCCTTCGAATTGTTGTCTTAGTTCATTTGAATCACACCAACTGGGCTTGATTGCCAGAGAACAATGGTTTGTAAAAAAAAAGTCTAGGACTAGAATGTGGCTTGTGTTGTATTGAATCATCAGGTAATCCTAAACCACTGCACTGAATGGAATATCAGACCTTGCCATGGAGGATTATTTCTAAGGCTGGGCGTAGTTCGCGAAGTAATGCTTCGCGAAGCTACGCAAAGTGCAGTTCGCGCTACGCAAGCTTCGCGTAGCACTACGCGAACTGCGTAGCGCACTGTTCGCAATGATTGCACAGTGCCGGATGCTTGTCCGCACTGTGCAATCATTGAAAACGGCAACTTGCACAGTGCGAGCTGTCTTTTACTGCCGCTCGAGTAGATTTTTACTCGAGCGGCAGCTTTCTCAACGCGGACTGGTAGTTTCTCATCGCGAGCGGTCGCGAGCAGACGCGACCACTCGCAATGAGAAACCTGACCTCCCGCGTTGAGAATCTCGCCGGGAGGTTTATTTTCCACGCTCGCGATCGGCAACTTGATGTTGCTGATCGCGAACGAGAAAAAGTCTCGCCGGGATGTCATTTTGCTTGCTCACGGTCGCCAACTTGACGTTGAGGACCGCGAGCAAGCAAAAAATGACCGCGGCACTACGCTACGATACGCTACGCGTGTTTGCACTGTGCTACGTGCAATTCGCGTTGTGCAAAGTAGCGCAAACTTCGCAAACTACGCGAGCGTAGCGTAGCACTTCGCCCAGGGTTAATTATTTCACCCAGAGGTCATCCATCAATGTCCCAGACCTACAGATGTGTCTGAAATCTTAGATTTCATCTAGGATATAATGTCAACCCTTGAGCATACCATTAAGCTCTGTTGGCCAGTGGCTGCCTCTGGATCTATAGCACTGTTTTTCAAGGTCCAATGGACTTTCAAGGCGAGCAGGTGAGTAGGTACTAGTACTGCAGTGCATGGTTGGAAGAAGGGTGTTGCCTTAAGTGGCAATTCTTTGTTTTGAGGTTTTTGTGTCATGTGTGAGGCCCAGAGAGTTTTCTCCATACTTAGCATGGCAGCAATTATTAGCATCTTACACATACTGTTGTAGGCAATAGGAATGTGAGGATAGTATCACAAATTGCACATATAAATCAATTAAAGTTTGTTGTCTGCAGGTCAGTTAAGGCCACATACTGGCAAAAGCCACACCTTTATTTCCCTTCCGAATTGTCCATGGTTGTCGATGACCCTGATTCTTTTTGGGAACATATTCCAAAGCTTGCATGTAAGACCTTCTACCCATGTGGGGTTTGTGAAGAGGGAATTATCAAACATGTTGCCATTATCAAGCTAAGATTTCTTCTCCAAGCACTAGTTATACCCTTGCATATTACATCACTTATACCAAATGACATCATTTTTTTCAGAACACAGTGCATGGTAGAGTGGTAAGTTGTATTTAATGTAGTGTGGCAAGTGAGGTGACAATACTGTGTACAGAAGTGCGCAAGTTATAGTAAAGAGTAAAGGTGGTATGTAAATTATAAATTTAATTATAACTATAACTTTAGAATTTTTGTTTGTGTAGTTTAAGTTGGGTTTGTACAGAAAGAATAGGTATAGTTTTCCTAATTAAAGCTTATCCTTAACCTATGTTTTTTCATTGAATTTCATTGGTTTTTATTTTGTAATAAACATTTGTTTCAAATTTTAGTGTCGAGTTTTAGCAAGAGGAGTGTCGTTAAGGGAAGTGTCGTACAATACAGTAGAAGTCTAGTGTCGTACAGTGGAGTACTGTAGAGTGAAATAGAGCAGATTGGAGTAGAATGGAGTGGTGTGCATATTAGGCCTGGGCAGTGAATTACACCCTGTTCGCGGAGTCTGCTGAGTTTTCCACACTCCGCGGAGCACACAGAGTTTGTGGAACTCAACATAGTGAGGCACAGTTGTTTGGTCACTTCGTGGCGTTCCGCATAGAGGAACTCCGAGAAGTCCGCCTAGGCCTAGTGCGTACAGTGGAGTAAAATGTTATATGGTGGAGTGGCATGGTGTGTCATATAGTGGAGTTGAGTATTGCAGAGTGGAGCGGCGTGTTGTACAGTGGAGTCGCATGTCGTACCGTAGAGTTGAGTGTTGTACAGTGGAGTGTCGTCAACTGGAGTGTCGTGGAGTGGAGTGTTGGCGAATAGTGTGTTATAGAGTGGCATAGAGTGGGGTAGAGTGTTGTAGAGTGAAGAATCATAGAGTGGAGTTCAGTGTACTATAGTGTTATATAGTTGAGAGTCATTGAATGGAGTGTTGTACAGTAGAGTGGTAAAGAGTCCCATACAGTGTAATGTCGCACAGTGTAAAGTGGCGTGTCGTACAGCGTTGTACAGTGGAGTTGAGTGGTGTAGAGTGGAGCGGAATACAGTGGAGTAGAGTCTTCTAGAGTGGAGTGTCGTAGAGTAAAGTGGCAAGTCGTACAGTACAGTATCATACAGTGGAGTGGAGTGCAGTACACTGGAGTATAGTTGCATAGAGTGAAGAGGCATACAGTGGAGTACAGTCTTCTAGAGTGCAGTGGCGTAGAGTGAAGTGCCATGTCCTACAGTACAGTGGAGTGTCATAGAGTGCAGTGGACTGTCATAGAGTGGAGTATCATACAGTGTTGTGTCGTATAGTGTTGTGTTGTTGAGTCTGATGTGGTTGAGAGGAGTGTTTGCGAGTACAGTGTTGTAGACTATCATAGAGTGGAGTAGGGTGTTGTACAGTGTTATGTCATAGAGTCGAGTAGGGTGGAGTACAGTGTTGTAGAGTGGAGTGTCATTGAGTGGACTGTCGTAGAGTACAGTGGAGGAGAGTGTATTAGAGTAGAGTGGCATGTCATGTAGTCGAGTGGCGTGTGGTAGAGATGAATGGAGTGGCGTTTCATTGATTGTCATAGAGTGTACTACAGTGGCTTAGAGTGGATGGGCATAGAGTGGAGTAGAGTGGCATAGAGTGTAGTACAGTGTTGTAGAGTGGAGTTGCATACACTGGAGTACAGTGCCGGACAGTGGAGCAGCGTAGAGCGTAGCATGGTATGGTGGCATAGAGTGGGATAAAGTGTCATTGAGAGGAATGGAGTACACTGGAGTGTGATAGCCTAGAGTGTCATAGAGTTGAGTGGCGTGTCCAGAGTATAGTGGTGTGAAAGAGCAGTAGAGTGGAGTGGTGTTGCGTACAGTCGAGCAAAGTGTGATAAATTGGAGTACTGTGTCGTACAGTACAGTGCAGTGGTGTGTTGTACAGTGTTGGCAAGTGTTGTAGACTACAGTAGACTAGAGTGGCATACAGCGTAGTAGAGTCTTGTAGAGTGGAGTGCCGTATAGTAAAGTATTGTATAGTGTAGTCGAGTGGATTGGCATACTGTGTTATAGAGTCGAATGGCATAGAGTGGCACAGCAGAGTGGTGTACTGTGGAGTAGTGGAATAGAGTGAAGCACTGTGTCACAGAGTAGAGTGGGGTGGACTGGCATACATAGAGTTGTGTACAGTGTCGTATAGTGGAGAACAGTATCGTACAGCGGTATAAATTGGAGTAGAGTCTCGTACAGCGACATACAGCGTACAGTGGAGTGTCGGGGTATAGAGTGAGTGAGTAAAGTGTCGGAGAGTGGCATACAGTGTAGTATATCGTTGTATAGTGGAGTTGCATGGAGTATAGTAGTCTGTCATACAGTGATGCTGCATAGAGTGGATTGTTGTACAGTGGCGTAGAGTAAGGTGAAGTCTCGTACACTTTAGTAGAGTAGAAGAGAATCGAGTGGAATGGCGTAACGTAGTGTAGAGTAAAGTCTAATAGAGTGTATTGGTGTGTCATTTAGCAGAGTGGTATGGAGTGCAGTCTAGTGGAGTAGTGGAGCGTAAAGTGGAGGAAACTCTCATAAACTGGAGTGCAGTCTCATACAGTACAGTACAGTGCTATGTCGTAGAGTGTTGGAAATTCTTGTAGAGTGGAATAGAGTGTTGTACAATGGAGTGTACAACATGGAGTGGAGTACAGAGTTGGACAGTGGAGTGTATGGTATAGAGTGGAGTAGAGTGTTGTAGAGTTTCATAGAGTGTAGTAGAGTTTTGTAGAGTGGAGTTATATAGTGTGGAAGAGAGTATCGTAGAGTGGAGTGGCATAGAGATGAGTGGCGTACACTGTAGTGACGTAAAGTGGAGTAGCATACAGTTGAGTGGCCTTCAGTGGATTAGAGGGGAGTGGAGAGGCAAACAGTGGGATGAGATACAGGGGAATAGTGTACAGTGGTGGAACAGACTAGAATAGCTCAAAGTGGAGCAGCGTAGAGTGGAGAGGTGTAGAGTGAAGTGTGGAAGAGTGGTATAGCATACAGTGGAGTTGCATAGAGTGGAATGGAATGGCGTCAAATAGAATAGCGTAGAATGGAGTGGCGTGCACTGGAGTGGCGTACAGTGGAAGAGCATACTGTGGAGTGGCATACACAGGAATAGCATAGAGTGGATTGTCGTACTGTGGAGTGGGAAGAGTGGAATAGCATACAGTGGAGTTGCGTAGAGTGGAATGGTGTCAAATGGAATAGCGTAGAATGGAGTGGCATCGAGTGGAGTGGCGTACACTGGAATGGCATACAGTGGAAGAGCATACAGTGGCGTGGCATACACAGGAATAGGATAGAGTGGATTGTCGTACTGTGGAGTGGTGTAGAGTGGAATAGTGTACATTGGAGTTGTGTACAGTGGAGTGGTGTACAGTGAAGTGGTGTATAATGGAGCAGGTTAGAGTGGAACACGATAGAGTGGAGTGGCGTAGAGTGTAGTTTCAAACAGTCTAATAGCATAGACTGGAGTAGCGTAGAGTGGAGAGGCGTACAGTGGAGTGGCATAGAGTGGAATAGCAGATAGTGGAGTGGTGTACAGTAAAGTAGGGTAGATTGGAGTGGCGTTAGATAATGGTGTTCAGAGTAATGCAAAACAACAAATTGAGTTGTCTTGCGTTTCTCCCGGAGTTACCAAGAAATGCAGGGCCATGCATGTTGTCCTTGCATTGCTTTGTAAACCTGACTTAAGTATTGTGTTGCCCATGCGAGACCATGCGTGACACAGGGATAATGCAATACAATAAAACAGCTGCCCTTAGTTATATATATATCACCGTGCAGTTACAAGGCAGTATATGATTGGCTAATGGCTGTCTTTACAACATTAAAAGGCTGCCATATTGTTTTTTATGCACCTTTGCTGTGTTCTGGGTTAGGGATTTAGATATAGGTAAGTGGTAGGTTTTATTGACGTTCCCTACCTATTACCACTTAATTAAAGCGGTTATATGCAGGGAACTTTATTTATATTTTTTTACACATTTTAAAATAAGCTTATGGAGTACCGCGATAGTACCTAGAAAGTACCGTATGTATTATCAAATGTAACTTAAACATTTTTTTTTAAGTTGCACTGTATTTCCGTGGTACTCTGTACACTTTTTTTAAAGAATTATATATGTAAAAAAAGTAAGTACACTGTACTACACTATATATGTGAAATATAGTGTATTACACTCTTTTTAAATATATATATATTTTACCTTTATTTTAATTTTCCTAAAGCACTGCAGCACTTCCTAGGTACTACCGTGGTACTTTGTGAATTGTTTTTTGAAATCTATAGAAACTATAAATAATTTTTCCCTACCTGTTACCACTTAAGTTAAGTGGTAACAGGTAGGGAACAATTATAAAACCTAATACTTATCTCTAGCTGAACCCCCAACCCAGAACACAGGGAAAGGGGCCTTAAACAAAATGGCTGCCTCTAACGTTTGTAAAGGCAGCCATTAGCCAATCAGATAATGACTTGCCATCGCTTTGTAGTTTTGTGAAATACCGCCAAATACAGCCAAATTTCGTGAAACTACAGTGACAACATATATATCACTAAGTTAAAGTGCTTTATAACTTTAAAAATACTAACCCTACTTACCTGTAGTACCCTAAAGGATCATCTGCACAACATAACGTATAATCCTGCCAAACTGCATGTAAATCCGTTCAGGCGCTTTTGCAGTATGTCAGATACAAACGTCTATGGAAAACGCATTGGTGGAAAAATGAGTTTTGGGACCCTGTGAGTGTATTTGAAAATATCCGCTCCGCTAACTGATCTCCTTCAAAAAATACAGCAAATAGAGCCTTTATACACCCTTCTACCAAAGATCTCAATGAGTTAAAAAGAATAATCACCTCCAACTCTACCCTACTGTCTCCAGACTTCACCAAACCACCTTTACTTCTAACAGATGCCTCTGAGATTGGTATCGGAGCTGTATTGTCTCAAGTAAACGAAGCTGGAAAAAAAAAAACATTCTGTTTGTCAGCTGTAAGCTGTTACCCCATGAAATTCCTTATCCCGTTATAGAAAAGGTGTTTGGCTATCAAATGGGCGATAGAAAAGCTCCGATATTATTTGGAGGGTCATCCATTCATTCTCTACACTGACCATGCTCTCCTAAATTGGTTAAGCTGGAGCAAATGGTCTATTGCCAGGGTTCTCCGCTGGTTCCTATCCCTTCAACCCTTCCAATTTGAGGTTCGACATTGTCACGGCAAAAGCCAGGGTAATTTCCTCTCTGGGTATCCTCTTTTCCCCGATCGGTAAAATCTAAAGGGAGGAGTGTGTGTGGAGGCCTAACCTAGGCCTAAGTAGCAAAGGGACCTTTTACCTACATTTGTCCTACCTTACTCTGCATAACGGTTCTAGCACTCACCTTTTACCTAGTTATGTGCTGAATAAATGTCGATTGGTTTCCTTGAAACTAGCCTCATTTATTATGCATAAGGATTCTTAGCATCATATCTTAACCCGTTTAGTCTCTAGGAGATTGCACGGCACAGCTGGCAGAACTGAAAGCCCTGATACTGGCACTAAGAAATACGGATCGGGAATTCCCCACACTTATTGTGTGCGATTCATTTTATTGTGTCCAGTCAAACAATGAATATCTCCACTATTGGGGCCAGAATGGGTTTAGAGATTCCAAAGGTTGCACAATAAAGCACAAGTTGATTTGGGAACAGGTGGCAAAGCTGAAAGAATGCTTGCCACGGGCTCATGTAATTCACACATTGAGTCATCAGCGTGTTGGCATGCACGTTGAAGGGAATTCGTTGGCTGATGAAGCCGCCAAAGCGACAGTGCAAACTGCTGCCATTGCTGCAATCACTCGTTCCAGCACGAGGATAGACGGACAAATAATGATAGGTGTAAACGCTATGCGCAACAGCTCTGCCTTGCCAAAAGGTTTTCGACTCAAGTACTCCTACAAGTTAGATGCGCAAAACATTCTATATTCTCAAATTCCAGGAGTGGGGGTTAGAGTAATACCAAATATGGATCGCAGATTAGGATTATTTCTAGCTGCACACGAAGGTCTGGGTTCAGCACACACAGGTATCGCTGCAACTGTTTCACTACTAAAGCAGCGTTATTGGTGGCCAGGTCTTGCTAAACAGACCATGGACTTTGTCCTCAAGTGCAACATCTGTCTGCAGATGAAAGGTTCCACCGTAGCACGTCCACATCAAACACCACTACTGATGACAGACCACTCGCATGTGTCTGTTTGGACCACTGTGGCCCCTTACATTCTGACGGGGCTTACAAGTACATCTTGGTGGCAGTGGATTCATGCTCTAGATTCCTGTGGGTTTGGCCTCAGCCCGAAATGTTATAAAGGATTTGCGAGTCTTCATAGGGACATACACAATTGGCACATTACATTCCGCCCGTGGCCCTGAGTTTAGCTCACGGGCTTATAAGGAAGCTATGGGAAGTTTGGGTGTAGTATTACGGTACTCCTCCCCGTATCATCCCAAGGGAAATTTGATCGTGGAGAGGAAGAACCGGGACTTAAAGCAATCCTTAACAGCTAGGGGTATTAGGCTCGGGTGGGAGTTGGGTCAATCACCTATATGGGGTCCATAGGGCACTTAACAACTTGCCAAGAAAATCCCTGGGGGGCCGTACTCCATATAAAGTACTGTTCGGGATAAGAATGTGGGTACCAGACCTCGATTGTGGCAGCACAGTGGCGGATGAAAAGCAATTTGACAACAATGATCGTATGGCTGTTTTATAGGAACTCAATGAATCTCAGGCATTACAAAGCAACATCCAAGTAAAACACACTGTCTCTGGAGAAGGGATAGCTGTTCCGGCAAGATCTGCCTGGGTCCCGAAAGTTGGGGGCATGGTCAGAGAAAAGATTGTGGACAAAAAAGAATTCGGGCCATCTTACCTGTACCTGTCCTGGCTGTAGAAGGAACAAGAACAGTACTTCTTCCGCCTCTTGCCGGCTGTAACGACAAGAAATTTGTTTCAATTGATCTGATCAAACCACACTATGAGGCCGATACTCTACAGTAGGCCTCGTGGGCTCCTGGGTAGCCACCGATCTCCTCTCGCTACCAGACAGGAAGTTCAGATGGAAAGATTAATAACTTTTGAAGTCTTCACTCCGTGAAGTGAAGGAGTTACCAACAATGGAATGCCACTTGTACCTGTTGAAACTGAGCAACATCAAACTACAAATGACACACAGATCTCAATTCGGCCAAATACCGACGTCTATGTGAATATGTCTTGAAAGGAGGCATCTGCCAGTTCCACAAAACATGCTGAGCTACTTCATCGATTTTGACGATTTCTCATTGGATCCAAGTGAACCTGAGTTACCACCACCGCCTGTTCCCCACAAACAACGAATTTGTGATTTCTACCTTTGGCTGAAAAAGACATACTTTGTTTTGCCCTGGCTACAGCTCTCGATTGCAATTGGCCTACTGTTCCTAGTCCTTTGTATTGGTATAGTGACTGTCTTTTTCTTGCTCCTGAATGGAAATGACCTCCCCGAACGCTCTGCAGAACAACATGTGAATTTGGTCCTAAAACCGCATGCATCATCACACTGTGAACAGAGGGACCTGTCCTTAGTGAACATTACAGCAGTTCCAGTTCCTGAAGGAATAGTTTGGGACAGAGTTTTCTATGATGTGTATGGTCCTACTGAACTTTTAAGAATACCTCATTTATTCAAAATTTCTCTTAGTGATATCATCACCTCTGATACTCTCTCTGATGATTGCGACACTGAAACTGTGCATACTCAGCTGTCTGATTTAGAACGATCCGCTGCATTTTCAAATGATGAATTGTATGATGGTACATCTAATTTTGGCGACATGTTCTATTACCAACACTATGGTCACCATTTTTTGCACAAAGCAAGTATCCCACAAAATGTTTTCACTTACCATCAATGGGAACATTTCCCAACACCGCTGAAAGGTAGTTTAACAACATTTGCACAGAAATTTGCTTATTTTTCCGGGTTTAACACTTCAGACCCAGCCTCTTATTACTATAGACTTGCACGTACACCTGCAAAGAAAAAATATGGTCACTAACACTAAGCTGATATAGTCTGCTTCCTTTATTTCCCAACTGTCTTTACAGGGTTTCGACTTTTGGAGGGACACTATATACACAAAATTGTCTGGGGGACTAAAGATTGGCAAGTTCAGGGAACTGATGCCTTATTTACAGCATGCCTCATACCACATCAAATGATTTTCCTGCACGAGACAGTGCAACAAACTTCCTGTCTTGGACTAGCCAAGATCAAGGAGTTGAACACACCTCGGATTCCGTCACTTACACTCTTTGAGGGTTGGCAGAACTATACACTACACAGTGAGGATGCCATGCTACACAATGGCTCTTACAATTCATCAGACCCCAATTGGAAGGGATGGTTAGTTTGGCCTATCAACACAAATAGGTGTCAGTCAAGATTCAGGGGTACCACCGAAGGGTTTAGTATCCATAGGCCTGATCAGTGCTATGTATAATCACAACACGCGGGGTGGTGACATCTTACAGTGTTGAGAAGTTATGTCTAGAGTGGCTAAAGACCTCACCACTGTCCCAAGTGAAACAACCTTCTCTCAGATGACATGGATCTTAGAGATTTTTTGTTAGGTCCCCAGAAGCCATGTCAAAAGCGCTTCTTGTATGCTATTTACAACAAGCTATGGAAAATCTCTCAACTGGAGGCTACTGGGAGACTACGTGAAATAGATAGGGTTAACCTTGAAAAGGCTTTGGCTGTGGTCGACAATGGTATGACCACACTATCATCCAGAATTTATTCACTGGGCAACATTGTGTCTTCTGCAATAGATATAATTGAACAGGATTTGTCTATCCTACAACATGGACTATCGCAATTGCGGTCCATTATATTATTAAGCTGGACGCTACAATCATTGTGTTCTGGCCACGTGCTCTGGTGTTACATCAACAGCACGACTCTGTTCTCTGTATACAATCTAACGGAAAGACAGATGGTTATGGCATACAGAGATGCAAAATATACCATGTTGCACATTAAAAAATTGGACCAATTACCTTATACCGTGGCTGAGACCCCTTCAACAAAATGATTAATCCATGGCTATATTAAACTGCCAGTCACGACATTCCAATTTCAATAATGTCTCAAATACCATCAGGTAGGCAGATATGAAGCGCTAGGAGAAGGATACATACACGAGTACTGGGAATTACTGTACAGATTTAGATGCAGGACTGGAGACACTGAAGTTCTTCTCAGCGGTTCAAACTGTGAAAGTGCTTTAAGTGGGTCCTTAGTTTGCGAGGACATTTTGCTTCATGGGGTCTGTAATGCTTCGGTTGCAAACTTGTCCTGTTACTTGAAGGGTTCTCCTGCTGCCGTGATTCATCTGGTGTTCGAGCTGCTCTCGAATGGGAGGTATTTGATGCTGAATGATCAATGCTGTTGTGGGATGGTACCAGGCATTGCATTTCTGGTCACAGTAAGTTCCAGGGTTACTTGTTGTATGCAAGTATTGTTTCCACCAGCCCGCACAGTTAGAGAGGCAACGCTATGGCCTTCATTGAATGTTTCCTTTATACGGTTTGATTCTCTCAGCAGTCTGAAAGTCATGCTTTTTCAGAAAGATGTGGCCTTAACCTCAGCCCGAGAGACGTTTGATCTCCAGGTTGCAAGGTCTTCATCTGAGATAAAGGCACTAGTCCGTACGAAGTTCCCACTCCATTTTGGGGAAATGGTTCATCGTATCTTTAACATATCCGATACGAGGGGGATCGTGCACCTATTTAAACGTATAGGTTCTGGACTGTTGCGCACCTTTCAGACAATCTTCGGAGTCATTCCAGCATTCATACACTCTGTATTGGGAAGCGTTTTTGAACGGCTTCCGTTGGTCCTACTACTTGTAGTAGGCATCCTGGTTTTAGTTTTCCTGCTTCGCAATGGACGTCCCAGTTCAGAGAGAGATGGAAAAAGCAATGCTGGTGCGACATTGTCGTGAACGCATGGTGCTTCATCTGGGCACACCTGGGCTTCATGACCTAAGCGAGCATTGGTTCCTATTGTTCAGACCAGTCTGGTTTGACTGCATCTTGCCTGTGTTCCGCTGCCTATTATGCGGATAGGAATGCGTGTTGGACTTGTGTCTGACCCTTCCATCGGTTGCGCCACCGGACATAGACGTACTACTGGACCCCTTAAAGGCCCAGGTGTATCGGTTTCCTCAGTGTATTCCCATGATGATGACGGCATTCTTAGAACCTCCACAGGATGCTTCAGCTCCTGGCGGAATGGACAACAGCTCTACAACAGGCTGACAGGTGTCGAGTGCTTCCTCAGCGGCTGCTGTGGGAACCGGAGAAGATCACCTTTGCTCCTTTGACCTGATACAAGATGTGTTACAGGGACTGTTGTCTGCGAATGCGAGCGACAGTGATGTTGCATCTCCCACACAGGACACATAAACATTTGGCTGTCCGTGTGAGGGGAACAATTTGGCCTTTTTTCCAAAACAAGCCAAAATTAGAATGAAAAACATTGTTTTGTTTTATTTTTCTTCTGCTCTTACTGAGCACCATGGCTTTTGATGTGCTCAGTCAGTCTAATCATATATTGATTCTTTAGTGTACTTATAGAGCTTTTGAATTTTAATAGCATCTATTTTACATATAACATGTTTTTGGATGTTTTTAGACGCTGGTTTTATGACAATGTTTTTATGCTTTTTAGCAGGCTTATTTTAGCATCAGTTGAGGAGTGGGTGTTATGTTTCCTAACCTGGGCCTAAGTAGCAAAGCGATCTTTTACCTACTTTTGTCCCACCTTGCTCTGCATAATGGTTCTAGCACTGACCTTTTACCCAGTTATGTGCTGAATAAATGTCGATTGGTTTCCTTGAAATAGCCTCATTTATTATGCATGAGGATTCTTAGCATCATATCTTAATCCCCGGCACGTGACGTACATAACAGGATTAACATACTCTGTACAAAAGTCATCGCTATCTTCATCCTAGGGCGACAGGGCTACTTTGCACAATTACAATTATTGATTTAGGCTTATCTACATAATCGTGCTCACAACATATCGATTGTAGTAGAACTCCAGAGGCTACCTTTTTGGTATAAAAGAACTGCACCTTCACTAGGTAACGAGAGGAGACGCTGACACAAGACACTGAGGTCCCTGCACGCTGAAGCTTCAACATGCAGTGGTCAGACATCCCTTGCGGGGTGTTCAACTTATGTCCAAGACGGGGTCCTTCATTCTCTCCCATCAGGTAACGGCGTTGGCTCTTTCCTAGGGTATTTCATTACAAGACCGGAGGCTACCATTATGCATTATTCTTTTAATGCAATTTCAAGCAGCCATTTTAAAGTTATACATCAAAAAAGCAAAGATCTAGAATAGAATGCTCATGTGTTACAATGGCAACAAGGCAAGATAGATCTGCCTCTTTTAAATGCGGCTTCAAGCAGATAAGTTCTATTACCATTACTCTCTACGCTTTCTTGATATTGTCAACCTTCTTGTTGGACAATTGTATTGCTTTTTACTCTGTTACCTTATGCTATAACTGCGCTTTCTTTACCTTGTTGCTGTCTTCATTGTACTATTTGGCGCATTTTCATTGTTTTCCCTCGTACTTTGGCGCTATCAGCGCGTCAACCGTTCCTTCTGCGGCCTTTCCGGACCGCTGCGCTTCTCCTTGCCCGTTTTTACTTCATTCGGGTCCGCTGCATTATCGCAGCCCTTTACAAGCGTAAACCTTGATGCAGCCCTGGCGCAGCCCTCTCTCGCACTCCAATTTACAGAGTGTGGGCTGCGCCGATACAGTCATAGCCTTGAGAGCCTTCTGGCTCGCTCCGCTTTTCCCCCCGGGCTCGTCCTGGACTGTCGACTCCGCTTTGGCCTCGCCTTTCCCTGCACTGAGGGGTCCCTCCTACATTTGAGGAGAGACCCTTGGCAGGCACTGCGCGACACATTACGCGCTCACCGCGCACGTCAGGGAGGCCCTGTGAGGCCTCTAATAGCAAGAGTTGCAATTGCGTTGCTTAGCAACGCATACAGAAACAGCTGATCGCTCGCGCTGTCCCTCTTTAACCTACTTCTGACAGTTGGGACGCGAGCGATCAGCTGAGTCTCCTTCTGCTTTTGGGACAGCTTTTTTAGCATTTTAGACCCCAATTTTTATTTACAGATTAATTTTAAACAGGCCAAGTTATTATCTTAACCATTTTCAGGGCAGTATTACCCTTATTGTCTTATCCAATTCCAGGGCAGTCTTATCCTTGGATATTTATTAACCAAGCGTTCTTAGCGCATTGGGACACTTATTTATATTATTTACTCCTACATAACTATTTTTTAAGTCCCTTATGGGAGTTAATTTGGTGTTAACACCTTATTAAGGATTTAACCCTTTGGGGATCAACCACTTATAATGTCTGACGTCGAATCAGACGATTCCCAAGCTCCGGCCCCTACTCCCAACCCTAATGAGGAGCTTATTAAAAAATTAATACAAAAAGAGATGCGCTCATGCATGAGAGAAACCATCAACCAAATTGTTGCGGGTAAAAGACCCCTACCTGAAACTAACAACCCCACTGCACTCCAAGGAAGGCACATTGAAGATTTTAATAAATGCGGGGGCAAAAGGTCAAGGAAAACCAATAATTTAGAAAGGGAGAGCCCATTGAGCACACGGGGAGGTCAAAGCACCTCGAACCTATTGGGAGGCTTACACACCACACACCCTAAAGGAGGACTAAGCACCTCAAACTCTAAGGGAGGCCTACGCGCCCCAAAGACATCAGGTGTCCATAGCGACACAATCTATCCGGATGCCCCAAGCGGCACACTTTATCCAAGTGCTCTTTCTGACCCCTATTTAATTGATATTGATCAAGGAGCAACTGAATCTTTGGATGAAAATATCCTCAACCTGGCTCCAGATGAGAACGACCCGGATTTTTTTGCTCTTTCAGAAGATGAACTCCCCTCTTCCTCTAACGAAATAATCATTGATCCCTTAGGTGGGGAAATGTTCTCCCCCTATAACATTCAACATCCTAGGAGCTCCCAATGGTGGCCTCATAAAAAACTCTCTATTAAATTAGCTTCTCTCCTACGCCTAATATCCTGTCGGAGAGTATCAGATGTTAAAGCACTGCAAATAACTAATAGATCTTTTGATGCCTTCGGTGTCAGATATGAAATTATCAAAAGAACAAAAACCATGTCTGACATGATTTTTTACCCACGATTCGATGCTTGCAAAAAGTTGTGACTGGTAGATTGTATGAAGGATTATGATGCAAGGATGAACAAACATCGCACCGCTGGTGTAAACCAGCTTCTTATTTCCTTTGTTAAACTCTTCAAACCCGTCTCCTCTGCCTCTATTGCTAGATGGGTTAAACTAGCTATGTAACTGGCAGGCATAGACCTCCAGAGATTTCAAGCACATTCTTTAAGAGTCGCTATCCAATCCTTTTGGAAAGGAGGTAAGTTAGACGATATTCTTAAGGCGGCCGACTGGTCCAGTTCCTATACCTTTGCAAAACATTACTGTAAACCTGTTGAACACATGTCTGATGTAGTTTTACTAGACTACCAACATGCACAATGGTAGACTCCGGTCTTGTAATGAAATTGCGATTCTCCTATTACCATGACCAGAGAATCTGGATTTCATTAAAGACACGGAGGCTAACATTATCCCAACCCTTCCCTCCCGGGAGTGGACTCTTAAGCTAGCATGTTAATAAGTTACTTAATTGCATTTATTTAAAGATTAGAATTAAAAAAATAAAAATAAAAAATAAAAAAGTGTAATGAGGAAACCACTCAGTTTTTTCAAAGTATTATGCTTTATTAATGCACTATTTAATATCCTCTTTATTCTCCCTTTAACATAGGGCTTATTAGTACACATTTTTAATATATCCTTTTTCAGATAATTCAACTTAAATGGTTCCTCCACAAGATGCAGGATCTTTCCTGGAGTTTAAAGACTTCCTCCTCTTCCCTCCAAGCAAGTCTCGGCATCGTGCTTTGTCGTTCCTTTTCGAATTCATCAGTTTCTAAAGAAGAAGTTTATCTTTTTTCATAATAGTTGAACTTTGTTTTCATTGCATTTAAAAGAGGCAAATCTATCTAGCCTTGTTGCCATTGTACCACATGAGCATTCTATTCTAGATCTTTGCTTTTGTGATGTATAACTTTAAAATGGCTGCTTGAAGTTGCATTAAAAGAATAATGCATAATGTTAGCCTCCGTGTCTTTAATGAAATCCAGATTCTCTGGTCATGGTAATAGGAGAATCGCAATTCTTGGCTTTACACCCACATACATGCTAGGTACACTGAGGAAAACTTAGGTAGGGTCCGCATAGTAGTAGAACGCTTGATTACTGTTTTAGCACCATGGTAGAATTCTACCTTCTATTTACTCTGTTGGTGCTTGTAATCTTTTACATTTGCTTTTGTCTAATGATTGTCGCAGCAAACATGTTTTATACTAGAATGACGCTGGTTCAATAAATGCTTATTGAAAATGTCCCCAACCTTTATTCTGTGTATCTCTTTGAGACTCAGTGAGCACGTTTGACTGAGGGAAAAGTACTGTACTGTTTCCACGATCCCTGAAGGGTCAAGGGTTGTCATGACTACTGGTTGCCAGAAACTATTTGCTCCTTGGTAAGGTTCGGGGGCTTATAGTGGCACTGTGAACTAGCTGGTCTATAGGCTGACATATCCTGTGGAGGTGTCCGGAATCAGTCTAGACACCAATCACTTAGTTTATGTCGTCCAACAAACATGCAGATCCTATGTATTTTTAGGAACTAAACGACAGCGGGAGAGCCAGAGGGAGACTTACCATGTATTCTCCAGTGGGAAACGCTGCCAGCAGCAACTAAACAAGCATTGGCATAGCCAATAGGCCTCGCCTTTGGGACCTTTGAAGTATTTAGCCATGCAGCACATTATCCTAGGTGCTACAACATCTACTGTTCTTTTAAGTGACATTCAATATGAATCACTTCTTCTGTGTAAATAAGAGTGGGACCCTGCCATTCTATCCTTCCCACCAGTTTATGTACACCCGGGCTTTCATCCGGTACGCACAGCGTAGTAAAACATACTGCAGAGCAGAGGCCCACAGATGAGGGAACAATAGCCAAGCCTAACACTAATGAGACTCAACATGGGATAAGATCAGAAGCACTTGTATGTCCAGTCACTTCCCTTAGCACCCTGATTCCAGCCCAAACAACTGGGTAGCCTAAACCGGCCCCACCCCCAAGGAGATAGCACAGATTGGTCCAACATAGTAAGGCCCCCCCAGATCCATACGCAGTAGATTTACATCACAATCGCTCAACACAGTATCGGCCAAACTTGACTAGAATTGAAGAGTAGGAGGCTGGGTACCAGTCATGGAAAGAGGTGACGATGACGCGCTAATGTCTTTCCCCATTTTACATTGGTGTGCGCACTGTATCTTTCTTCAGAAATTTCATTTTTATTTATTTTTACAGTTTTATGTATCACGAGCGTGGCTCATGCATTAGAACACTTTACAAAAGAACGGTAGTTCGAAACAAAAGAAAACCAGACATTAAAAACAAACGATGTCAGGACAGATAATACAACGCAATGTGAAATTGGAGATATACCTGGAACAGACTTTTATTAAAATGTCTCAGGAAGAGGAGAAATTGGAGTTTCTTTTTAAGTCGGAAGTAAAGTGGTCATGCATAGAGCACGAGGGAGTGTTGCACTGGCGGTGAAGAAGTACTTCATACAGAGAGCGTGACATAAACAACTAGTCTACTACCATTGCAAGCAAATAACAGAACAAGAATAAGGAGGGCGGTGATTGGGACAAGAAACGAATTAAGGACATGATTTACAGCTGTTGGCTGACGCGTTTTGTTTGCAAAGCCAAGACACGAGCAGCTGCAAACAAAAAAGAAAATAGTGAGCAGAAACTAACATAAATAGCCAGAAGTGAAAGCCCACAAGTAATAGGGCCAGTAGCCATGGGCATAAGCAACACCCCAAGAGGAGGGACAAATATATAGGGGTGGGTGTTAAACTCCACTCCGCCGGCAGAATTAGCGGATTTCTTCCCACTCCACGCTCCGCTTGGAGCACAGAGTTTGGCAAAAACTCTGCCTCGGCAGCGTAGCGGAGTTTCCAGTGTGCCAATGCCCACCCCTAGCTTTCTTTCACTGGAGGAGGAACGTGGGCGTATGTGTGTGTGTGAGATGCAGGGTCTGTGCAGGGTGCGCTGATAACCCCTCCTCCCTCCCCTGCACCTAGGCATGGGTATGATATCATCAAGCTCTCCCCCAAGTTGTCATCCCCTCAAGCGCATGCATCCTGCCGGTGGAGTGGAAAAGGCTGAGGCTTCCGGTCAGGTGTCTTCGTGGCTCCGCTGTGATGGCTCCCGAGGGGAGAGCAAGCACGATTTTCCTCCTCCTCTCCTTCTGGATTGTTCCCTGCAGATCGCAGAGCCCCATGGGGGGGATCTGACTCCTGCACCCTGAGCAACAGTAGCCGCCTAGGTGCTGCCAAAGACAGTAGCTGAGTGTCCCACTCCCGGCTCATCCCTGGCAGCTGCCCTCCTCCCCACTGATACTGGGACTGTCACCTGACACATGCGCCCATGCAGGTGGCTGATGGCTGAGCTCCGACCCCTTCCTGCTAGACGTAACTGGGCAACGCGTCATACTTGAGCCCCTCCCCAAGACGAAGACAGCAGCTGCAGTGATGCGCGCCTTTAGCCATGGTGTCATGGATCATCTCTAGGCTGGTGGTTTGAGTATACCTGGGGTCACTGAGGGGCGCCCCCTCCACCCTTCCCCCTGCGTGCACACTCCCCATGCGCCTCTAAATGACAGCCTAAATATAGCAGGTAGCGGGTCATTGATATAGGGAGGATGAGCGGCAGGGCATGCTGGATGGCTGCAGCAGCGCATACATTGCGCTCTACCATAAACAATGGCGCTACTGCTGGTGGGATATGGGGTCACACACCCTTCACAGGTTTTGATGCTTTTAGTTAGATTCTCACTTTTACTATAGATCACAATGTCCAGAAGAAAGGCGGCTTTAAGTTATTTAATAATGTGATTTTGTCAGTCTTGCTAAATATTGGCATTATCAATTTGAAGGTGTTTAGATCTGTGCAATGTTTGTTCGAGTGTGGCTTAGTCTTTAGGTATAATCACAGGGTGGGGGGAACTCCGCGGGTGAGCAGAACTCCGCGGAATCTCACAGAGTTTTTATATCACTATGCGTAATTCCGCGGAGTTCAACTCTGCGAGTTCCGCCCACCCTTACAAATATATGCAATTAACCACAGAAAAGCCAGGATTTTCGAAGGGCACACAAAGGAACTAATGGAAAGCAATGGGCGTGGTCTAAGCCCATAGAATAGATACAGCATGTCTCAAAGACAGCGCATGCGCTGCCTGTGTGAGACCTAAGAAGAAATAAACACAGCTAAAATAAACAAAGGATGAAAACAAGATGCAAAAACATACATAAAAACAAAGAAAAGACTCTTTAACAGGGAGAGGGAGTCGTCATAAAAAGAAATGAAGGACTACAAGAGGAGAAGGCAATGTCACGATTTACTCCCTGTGCTCTCGTTCCCATCACCAGGGGGCCGAATTGTGGGGCTTTCCAGTATTCTAATATGCTTCCAGACACTCCCCTATATGCATATCCTGACTTCCAGGCATTTGGACATCATTTAGGAATTGACAACCGTTCCCAATCCATGCCGGGTTTTGTGGAAGCCAGTCTGCTCATGCTGGAAACTCCATTACCTATAGTCCCCTGCTCACTGCTTTGTCTCCACCCCTGCAGGCCAAGGATGGGTGGAGGAATTCAGCTCACCTGTGGCTCACCTGTGGCTGGCTGCTGCTAGCCTGCTCACACCTGATGCGCATGAGTACTGTGAGCTCTTTTAAGCCCCAGCTCCCTTCAGCCCAGTGTTGGTCATTGTAGCTGTTTTCCGGTGAGACCGATCCTTGTTTCCAGTTATTCCTGAGCTATAGTTAATCCTTGTTCCTTGATTCCTGAGCTATAGCTATTCCTTGTGCCTGAACTAGCACCGCCTGCAGTGCTACCTTGTTTCCTGAGTTCCTGAGCCATAGCTATTCCTTGTACCTGATTTAGCACTGCCTACAGTGCTACCTTGTTTCCTGAGTTCCTGAGCTATAGTTATTCTTAGTTCCTGTTCCTGGGCTTCAGCTATTTCTTGTTCCTGATTTGCAGTGCTCTCTTGACTCCTTGTTTCCTGAGCTGTAGCTATTTCCTGTTTCCTTGAACCAGTACTGCCTGCAGTGCTACCTTGACTCCTGAGCCTTAGCATTCCTTGTTCCTGAACTGCAGCAGTTTCCCTTGTTCCTGAACTAGCACTGCCTGCAGTGCTACCTTGACTCCTGAGCCTTAGCATTCCTTGTTCCTGACCTGCAGCAGTTTCCCTTCTCCTGAACTAGCACTACCTGCAGTGCTACTTTGACTCCTGAGCTTTTGCTCAATTCTAGTTCCTGCTCCAGCACAGCCTTCAGCGCTACTTTGTTTTCCTGATTCCTGAACCAGCACTATTCTTGTATACCCTTGTAGCCTCCCCTTCTGTATATCCTTTTCCAGTCCCTGCCTTTCTTCCCATTTCCTTGGTTCCAGTTCCTAGTTTGCTGTCTTTCTATTCTGCTGTCTTGCATCTGTTACCTTGTATGTTTGTTACCTGCTTTCTGCCAAGTGTGCCCTGTGATTTCTTTCCTTTCCTGTTAAGCACTCCTCCGTGCTAGCTCCTTGTCTATCGTGCTTGTGTTTAGTTCTACCCCCTTGCTGTTACTGCTTTGCGTGTTCCTGTTTGATTGCCAGGATCCGTGGGCACAGCTGACTACCTAGGTTGTGTTTCTTGTTCACTGTGAGTATTGTCTTTGAGTTGCATTTATAACATCACCATTGGTATCAGCTCCACAGACCCTGCCTTTGCATGCATATCCTATATGTGGGTATTTGCAGTCAGTATCTGTAACAGCAATTGTGGGTGAGGAACTTACTGAGCTTCAGTCTTACCGTGTGGAGCTCCCGAGTGCTTTACCCCACATTCCCTTTATTGTTAATGTTGTATTATATATATGTCTTGCACGTCCGTCCTGGGTGTAGTTAGTCTGAATGCTAAATTGCCTTGTGAGTGCCCTTCCTTTCTGAGTCTTAGCCATCTTGTTCCTTTGTACAGGCTTCCCCTTTGGATCCCTTTTCTCCTCTGACTTCCTGTGTGATCCTGGGCAGCGCTGTACTCCTCTCTCTGTGTATGTTTTCTACCCCGTTCCCAGTCCTTGCCCAAGTCCCTGACTGTGTTCCCGACATAGTCCTGGACAGTCCCTGACAGGCAAGGCCTAGGGAAGCGAGAGAGGAAGTATGAGCGGGGAATCGAGGAGAGAAGCATGAGGCGCCAAAGAACCCCATCGGAAGGAAGCACACTATGGGGCCAAACACCGTAACCGAAGAGCAGGAGACCAATACGACTGCCGAGAGGCCGTTTTTCCTAACCCATGGGAGTGCATAATTACAAGGGTGGTGGGCACCGGCTGGGAAAACCGGTTTGCAGCCAGCAATAATTAACAAGCATTTGCAATGCAATAGGTCTCGCATTATTAAAGTTTGAGCTATTGGCATTGCTAAATAATGCAACACCAATAGCTCAAACTTTAATAATGCGAGACCTATTGCATACTCCTAAGTCACTACCCCGACTGTGACCTTACCACACAAGTTGTTACAACGACTTGCCTTAGGGGGGCGCTGGACTTTGGAATATTATAAATTACTATTCCAACTCCAGTCAGTGTATAAGTAGGAAAAGTGATGAACTTAAAATCCACCACCAGTCCAACAACGCACCCCCTAAAGTAAGTCTTTGTTAACGACTTGCGTGGTAGAGGAACGCATGGTAATGTCACAGTCAGAGTAGTGACTGTGGAGTAAAGGCAGGTCATGGTTCTGCCAGTGGGGTAAATTATGTTTCCCCCGTAGAAGTAGACACTCCTGCCACAAAAGGTACATTTCTTTCTAACAACTCGGAGATTCCAATAAACACTTCCCTAAGAAGAAAATATGTCATGGGCAAGCAAGGTATTCAGCTTAAAAGCATGTTCAAAAGTCTGCACGTCAGATACAACAATAAAGCTTATTGTGTATCCTTTACAAAGCGCTCCCACAAGCTGCAGGAGGCAGGTTAGGGTGATTTCTGGTCCCACATGAGTAATGCAGCGCAGTGCCCTTTTCGGTGCAGTCTGATGCTTGGTATCTAAGTAAATATGTGAGATTTGAGGATTGCTCGGTGCCGAGGCAAGCAAAAATTTCTCCAAGTTGTGGAACAGCGACAGCTTGGCATTCAGCATAAGGCAGCCAGCCAATGGTGGTGCGAGTGAGGGGTCCAGGGAAGAGACTGGATTGCACAAGGCAAGTTGCTGCCGGCAATATTAAATGCGTACGAAATGGGGACAAAGGGAGAATAAGGCATATTGATATGCAGCAGATGGTGAGGTGCAAAAAAAAAAAAAAAACACATAAAGGGGTTGCGAACCTAAACATAAAAGAAAAATTGTTAAAACCACAAGATTGTGGACATTGATGCTTCTGGGCGATGGGAGGCAATCGGGTGGGGGTGGGTGTGGACAACAGAATATATTTTTTTTAAAAGCACTGTGAAGCTGCCAGTGCTAGCTGCTTCAGATCGATTTTTTTCCCTTCAATCGGGTGGATTAGCAGAGGCCGTGTGAGAGAAGAAACAGGGATGGGAGGGCAGGTGTTAGGTAAGAAGAATGTCTATAAATGAGGCATCATGCTGCCTCAAACCGGTCGCACTGCTCAAGTATGCCACTGTGGCAGAACAATTACTCATGTATCCAATTAGTACTCGTATTCAATAATGTACTCCTTATTTTCAATACTTGTGATGTTTTACGTACACACACGGGTATTATGCCAATTTTCGAATTTTCTACTGCTCGAACTGTGCCCATCCGGACCTCTTGTTAAAGCAAGACCAATGCAAGAAGTTCGTTCAAAGCAGCTTTATTTGTAATACCCAATGCATTTCGGGCTTTGAGCGCCCTTCGTCAGGGGACACTGTGAAAGAAAACAATAAAACAAATGACCATTACCCTATGAATCTTTTTATCCTGCTGACATCTACAACATTCGTCATTTATCAAATTTACAACATGGCTTTCGTTAACCTCAGCCTATCCTTTTTCCT
Organism: Calotriton arnoldi; assembly: GCA_963921515.1. Lineage (NCBI taxonomy): Eukaryota > Metazoa > Chordata > Amphibia > Caudata > Salamandridae > Calotriton > Calotriton arnoldi. Next base: position 3,025,827 of record CAWUFW010001100.1, read on the forward strand.
TGCGCTGAGCGCTATTCTAAACACTCAATAGAACCCTTTCTCTACTGCTAATGAGCATAACCTTCATGTAGTACAACCCCAAGAATACACGCTTCACAACATGCTCAATGAATTCAATACACACAGTGTGAAAACCTGCTGTTCTTACCTATCCCCTTGCACTCACCACCTCCCACATTGTTCCCTATTACATGACTGCACGCAACTATTCCTCCCATAATCAGTAACGTTTTTAACCGCTACCCTAGTTAGCTTACATTCTGCTGCGTTACTCGCTTTCAAACTGAAAACCCACTTCGCTATTGCCCTTCTGTCATGAACGAACACCGCACAAATTGCACGTACCTGCTTTGAACCTTCTAACTCAGCCTGTTATCCTCTCATATTCTGAATGTTAAGTGTCTCCCCTTAATTCACCCCTGTGTAAATACCTTCTCCCTCAATGAATCCCTCCTGATTGGCCCACTATTCATGGTTTTCCCGCCGGAAAAAACAGTGACGCTGTTGCAATTACTTAGAGAAAACTACCGTGCCCATAATGCACTGCGCCCCTTTAAACAAACCGTGAAACAATTATTTCATTTCCTCCTTTGTTTTTTTAAAACCGCAAAATAAATTAATGAAAAGCGTTAACCAAAGCTCATTGTTGCAATAAAAGTCACTTGTTTAGAGTCCATTGTAATCAGTTTCCATCATTGCTCCTTTGACGAACTGAGTTCATGAACTCCGTGTGTGTAGTACTGACGATATTGTCCACTTCTCTGTTTTCTCATTTCTTTTAACTCGTCGGGTGCTACCCCAATGTAGGGCATCAATGTCAATATACTGAAACAGTGATGGGATGTACTCCATTTAGTAATTGTAATCTGAATGTTATCTATAATCCAAGAATGTGTGCGAGAACCGGTAAGATGCCATGCCCTTACGACACCGGAAATAAACAATGTCTATAAATGAGGCATCATGCTGCCTCAAACCGGTCGCACTGCTCAAGTATGCCACTGTGGCAGAACAATTTCTCATGTATCCAATTAGTACTCGTATTCAATAATGTACTCCTTATTTTCAATACTTGTGATGTTTTACGTACACACACGGGTATTATGCCAATTTTCGAATTTTCTACTGCTCGAACTGTGCCCATCCGGACCTCTTGTTAAAGCAAGACCAATGCAAGAAGTTCGTTCAAAGCAGCTTTATTTGTAATACCCAATGCATTTCGGGCTTTGAGCGCCCTTCGTCAGGGGACACTGTGAAAGAAAACAATAAAACAAATGACCATTACCCTATGAATCTTTTTATCCTGCTGACATCTACATGTGAAGCGTGTATTCTTGGGGTTGTACTACATGAAGGTTATGCTCATTAGCAGTAGAGAAAGGGTTCTATTGAGTGTTTAGAATAGCGCTCAGCGCAAGGAAAAAGGATAGGCTGAGGTTAACGAAAGCCATGTTGTAAATTTGATAAATGACGAATGTTGTAGATGTCAGCAGGATAAAAAGATTCATAGGGTAATGGTCATTTGTTTTATTGTTTTCTTTCACAGTGTCCCCTGACGAAGGGCGCTCAAAGCCCGAAATGCATTGGGTATTACAAATAAAGCTGCTTTGAGCGAACTTCTTGCATTGGTCTTGCTTTAACAAGAGGTCCGGATGGGCACAGTTCGAGCAGTAGAAAATTCGAAAATTGGCATAATACCCGTGTGTGTACGTAAAACATCACAAGTATTGAAAATAAGGAGTACATTATTGAATACGAGTACTAATTGGATACATGAGAAATTGTTCTGCCACAGTGGCATACTTGAGCAGTGCGACCGGTTTGAGGCAGCATGATGCCTCATTTATAGACATTGTTTATTTCCGGTGTCGTAAGGGCATGGCATCTTACCGGTTCTCGCACGCATTCTTGGATTATAGATAACATTCAGATTACAATTACTAAATGGAGTGCATCCCATCACTGTTTCAGTTAGGTAAGAAGAACCAGGGACGGGAGGGAAGAAGGTAAAAAAAAAAAAAAGCACTATGACGCAGCCAGCATAAACTGAGTCATAGCACTTTTTTTCTACAAGAAATAATACTGGAGTCACAGTGCGAGCAGCTGATTGCCAGCTGAGGGACACTAATCACGCATCATTAATCTGTGCTTTTGTCCCTGCGCCACAGAGAGAAAAGGAAGTGACGCATTGCAAGTGCTGTCAAATTAGAAGGCAGCAAAGAAGAGCAACAATGATGCGAACAAATGGTAAGCAAGGGGCGGGTTCCAAGCCCATTACTTAACACAAGAGTCTCGCAAACGAGAGCGCATGCAATACGTCAGCCATAGCTGCAATGCCCCCATCACCAAGATAATATTAGTAATAAGTCTCCTGATTTATCACTGAGATGCCAGCTTTAAATACACTTTGGAGATTCAACCATTTTCCTCCAAACAGCTTATAGGTTCTGAACGTGCACACATTTTCGTCTCACATAAACACTTTTCAATTTTGGGCTACATATAATAATTCAACCCAAGCAAAAGCTTCTGATTTGGTGGGCGGCGCTGCCCAAAGGAGAGCTACTTCCTCACAAACGACTCGGAGGAGCCCGTTTTAAAGAATCCAGTAATCATGAAGACGCTTAAAGCTCTATATTATTTGCAGCTGCACAGGACAGAACTTGGGAAGAACACTGCTCATGTAGTGGACTTTGTGGTCTATCAGTCACATTTCTTTAAAAAAATAGAACTTCAGAATTCATGATGTACGGAAGCTAGTGACAGAGTACACGTTTATTAAAAGGTTTGAGCTAGTTAGAAAGAACACAACAATAACAGGAGTTACTGGGTAATGAGAAATGCACCCTTCAAATTATCAACAGTATAACTAAAGTCCAAAAATCTTTGCACATCTTCTCTAAGTGCATTAGACCTCATTGGAATCACACCTCCAAGTAGGTCCCATAAGCGTGAATTTATTTTTAAAAAACAGAAGTGTTCTATCCCTAGCATTGGACTGTGCAAATATTCTATTATTGGAGCCAAAATTAAATGACAAAGTGCATGTAAAAAGTGATCACTTCAGAGGAGCAGCACCAACCAGGTTTAGCGAAATACTGACTAACTATGGAAAACCTGGAGCTCCGCTAATAAGGTGTGAATGATAACTCAGAGTGTGAATCACTGTTTCAAAGGAAATCAAATACCATGCACTGACATTATGCTACTAATGCAAAGTATATATGTAAGCATTTTATGGAGGCATCTGTGAGATAATTTAAAACTATTACTTGTACTCCTATTGTGCCTAAGCACTTAATTATAGTATTATCCTATATAAAAAGCAACGAGAGTTAATGAAAATTGATCCGGCCTTGAAACAGACAATGGTCTTGATGAATCTGCAAAGGCACAGAAACATTTAGACATCTAGAAAGCAACCTTTAAATATTTCCCACAAAATTGTGTTGTACAAAAGCGTGCATTAATAAAGTTGAACAGAACATGATCACAGACACAATTTTTAGCGCTGCAGAGATTTCTTCTTTTTATGGCAGGATCTAGTGGGCCACTCACACAACAGTGATGATAGCAGCTTAGGGCATTCAAGTATAAAGATGCAGCACCACCCGGCACTTGAAAGGCAGGGAAAGACATAGGAGCTGGGATTTAGGGCAATGATAGCAACACCTCAGGGTAGTTAGGATGGAGTTTGTCCTCCCTCTTCCCCGTGTCCCACTACATGTACTGTGTGGTCTTGTTTCTAAAAAACACAGATGACAAAGGTGGTCAATATTCTTGACCAAACCATCTACTGCTACCCCACGATGTGATGGCTTTTTTTTTTAAACATACTTATTCAATTTTGGCTCCTCTGATAGAGTATGTGAGAAGTTAAATGCGAAGGATGAGATACATTTTGTTAAGCCTGTTGAGACCTACTAGGATGTGTAATTCCCTATTTGGAAAGAAAACTGCATGTTCTGGCACTTGAGACTGGCAGTTTGCTGCTACTGCCACTGGTGTCTCCAGAAACCCCTATGCACCCACAACATTCGTATGGTGCAGTCAAGTGCAGACTCACTGGCCGAACATACCACATTAACATGACAGGTTGGCAAATCTCCCCTGGGAAGTGCAGAGCGACAGGCTTCTCTCTTCACACCATGACAATGTACCCCATCCCTCCAACCCCAACGGAATGATCCTCCTGGAAGCTCGCCTCACTTCAGGGAAAGGAATGCCCAGCACTCCCCTGTTTGTCTTCCTTGGAAGACTGTACAGCTCTGCAGATAAATGGATGTGTAAAACTCTGTTCCTCGCTTCTTCAACTTTTGGCTCAGAAATGGAGGGAGCTGGAGGATTTTCTTACCCTTACCACAAACAGTGGAGCTATCCTCATTTAGAACAAAACAACCACAATCGCTTGCCAGACAGCAGTGATATCCATTGTATATACGACTGATCAGCACATCGTGCAGTCAGTAAAACTATGCTTCTCTTGCTAGAGAGTAGAGCTATCCTGCAATCCATCCATCCATCCATCCATCCAAGGAAACCCCAGGACAGAGTTGCAAGGGATTCAGAAGATGCAGGAAAAGCTAGGGGAAAAGAACCCCAGAGGCAATTGGGACAGGCAAAGAAGGCGATATGGTACAAAGGATACAGAGGGACGTTTTTGCACTGACAGTGGGCTTGTACATGCAAGATGAAGAAAAGCAGACTCTAGAACAAATGGTGCAGGGAAAAAAAAAAAAAGAAAAACCAGTCAAAATACAGAACAGACAATCAAGAAACTAGGGGGACATTGAACCCATTAGTAGATAGACCAGGTAGTAAAGATCACATACAATGATCAAAAGGTTTGCAAATGTTGCAATAAGATGACTGACAAAAAGCCACATAGGTTGTTGGGAGGGGCACAGGATTTATCACCTGTACTAGACAAGATTGCCATAGCCAAAATAGGTTGGGGGGAGTGCAGTAAGCCCTGCCACATACCCTGCACAACTGGGGCTATAACCCAGGACATAAGTCTCATTCACAAGGATGGGATCAAATTGTGACAAGATCCGAGCCCCGCACCCTCACCTGCCTAAACATCACCTTGTGGAGATCCAACACCCTAAAAAACACTTCTATCACACTTTCTTGAACCAGGCAAACTTTGAATACTACACTCTCTGGATTCATGCAAAGACCCTCCTTTAGGCAAAGTCACAACAGCAGATCCGACACAAAGCACAAAGAGGAGAGAGGCTAAGTAATAGCAAATGCTGCGCTATACAAAATTTAAAAATAAAAAAAACTGCATCAAGTAGTAGTATTTTAATAAACTAACCAAGTGAACAATAAAGGTTAGTTGGACGTCTTACCCGGAATTGTATTTCTGGGGAATAGTATCCTATTAGAAAGCTACAAGGCCCAATCCTTTTTCTAACTGAGCTTCATAGGCAATGGAAAGGGAAGTAACCCAGTAGCAGCACTACTCTTCAGCGGGATCAATAATAATCCAACTAAATGACAATGTCAGATATTTGGAGTGGTTCCAATGCCCAGCCTCAGTTCACAATCACTGACCTGACCCTAGGGACTTCGAATACTTTCTTTTTGTAAGTAGCACTCTTCTGTCATTACTATGGCTTTGAAGGAGTGGGGCTTTTTAGGAACAATGTTAGAATCCAATTTTCTAAAATAACAATTTGCCCCAGCATAAATGTGTGTGTGTGGTCTGTAAGAAGCATCCCGATCAGAGAGCATTCAGAAGGAGAGTGTATGTTATGCAATTGTGTCGGTGGTAAGGGGAGCTAAACATACCCCACACCAGCAGGATTTAAAAAAAGTAAAAGGCTTACAAATTAGAATTGCTGGTCATGATCCCTGTGCCTATCACCTACACACAAAAAGTGCGCAGGAGATGGCTATCTGGGATTCAAAAGCACCTCGTTGGACTTTTCAAAGGGAGGTGGCGGCACTTAGGGGCCGATTCTGATCTCGGCGGTAGGGCTCCGAATCGGATTCGGCTTAACCGGATCCGATTCGGAGCCCTATTTCCCGACCGATTCGTACGCGCGTCCGGGCGAGCGAGTACGATGCGAGTCGCCGACCGACTCGTCCGGGCGTCCCGACCGCTCCGACCGACTCGTTCCCGGGTCGAACCGCACCGACCGACTCGCTCGGACTCGACTCCGCACCGCGCAATGGAGACGTTCCCCGGCCGGGTGAGTACGATGCGCGCCGCGAGCAGTCCGACCGAGCCGCGCACTCCGGCTCCAAAGAGCAGTCGGAGACGTACTTTGGGGGTCCGTGTCGGACCCCCTGTATGCGTAGCCGCACGAGTCGCATACAGGGGGGACCCATGGGTCCCCCTACCTGTGCGTGTACGGCGCGAGTCGCTTCGACGCGTACCCGCTGTAGGGGCGCCCTTGACCGCCTCGCACCCATTGAGTCAATGGTAGCCCGCGTACGCGTTGTACGACCGGCTCCCATTGACTTCAATGAGAGTCCGACCGACTCGAGTCCGATGGCATACGTGCGCATCGTACTCGTTCGGTCGGGCTGCCAGAGTCCGATTCGGTCGGAAATCTCTCCGAGTCCGGCTCGGTCGGAGAGATTTCCGGCCCGAATCGGAATCGGCCCCTAAGATGGGTTAGTTCATAACAAGTTCTAAATATACTCCATGAACCACGGAGCCAGTTTTCCACCTCCTGGCTGTGAGCTTATAGGCTCAAATGATCCATTTGTGGAAACAGATAGCTGTGAACCAACTGTTTATCAGAATCAAGTGATGTGTCTGCTATTTAAGTGTCACAAAAAACAGATGCTTAACCATACAATCTTTTTAGGTTGTGGAAGCATATCAATGCTGATCGTTTTTTCCGCAGAAGATTGCAGATTAACGGTGAAGAAATGCAAAAAAAAATAATTAGATTTTCACACTGCCTCTTCTCTAGTGCAGCCTAGATGGCATGATATAAGATTGAATACCTTACCAATGGATGGCCAAGATTTAGTATGCTCTACAGTATGGTCTAGGCTTATACCATAATACGCAACAAACACTGCCAAACCCAATCGGTCTGGCTATAAGTCCAATACATGCAAACATAGGCATTCACAAATGTTTGGATGTACAAATGTTGTTCCACACATTAAAGCCAGATATATAGGCTTTCCCAATGCCGGGGGAGGACAAAATGAAAATTCTTCCTGTATAAAATGCAAATAGGAGCTAGACCATGGGTACTCACAAACTTTCTCCCGGGGGCCAAATTTACAGTGTGGTTTGTGGCCGAGGGCCGCACCGGTGGGGGCGGGGTCAGTGGGTGAGGGGGCGGGGCTAGAGCAAAAAAAAACTGTGACCATGAGGTTGAACAAAGGCCCCTGCAGCGGATGCCTTCGTCCACTGAGCCACCAGACCCTGCATACACACATCTCTCTCTCTCTCTCTCTCCCTCTCTCTCTCCCTCCCTCTCTCCCTGTCTCCCTCCCTCTATCTCTCTCCCTCTCTCTCTCCCTCTGTCTCACTCACTGTCTGTCTCCCTCTCTCTCTGTCTCCCTCCCTCTCTCTATCTCCCTCCCTCCCTCTCCCTCTCTCTATCTCCCTCCCTCCCTCTCTCTCTCTCTGTCTCCCTCTCCCTCCCTCCCTCTCTCTCCCTCTCTCTCCCTCCCTCTCCCTCCCTCCCTCTGTCTCCCTCTCTCTCCCTCTGTCTCCCTCCCTCTGTCTCCCTCTCTCTCCCTCTGTCTCCCTCCCTCTGTCTCCCTCCGTCTGTCTCCCTCTGTCTGTCTCCCTCCCTCTCTCTCTCTGTCTCCCTCCCTCTCTCTCTCTCCCTCCCTCTCTCTCTCCTCCCTCTCTCTCTCTCTGTCTCCCTCTGTCTCCCTCTCTCTCCCTCTGTCTCCCTCTGTCTCCCTCTCTCTCCCTCTGTCTCCCTCTCTCTCCCTCTCTCTCCCTCCCTCCCTCTCTCTGTCTCCCTCCCTCTCTCTGTCTCCCTCTCTCTGTCTCCCTCTCTGTATCCCTCTCTCTGTCTCCCTCTGTCTCCCTCTCTCTGTCTCCCTCTCTGTCTCCCTCTTTCTGTCTCCCTCCCTCTTTCTGTCTCCCTCCCTCTTTCTGTCTCCCTCCCTCTCTCTGTCTCCCTCCCTCTCTCTGTCTTCCTCTGTCTCCCTCCCTCTTTCTGTCTCCCTCCCTCTCTCTGTCTCCCTCCCTCTCTCTGTCTCCCTCCCTCTCTCTGTCTCCCTCTCCCTCCCTCCCTCTCTCCCTCTGTCTCCCTCCGTCTGTCTCCCTCTGTCTGTCGCCCTCTGTCTGTCGCCCTCCTCCCTCTGTCTGTCTCCCTCTGTCTGTCTCCCTCTCTCTCTCTGTCTCCCTCTCTCTCTGTCTCCCTCTGTCTGTCTCTCTCCCTCTGTCTCTCTCCCTCTCTCTCTCTCTCCCTCTCTCTCTCTCCCTCTCTCTCTCTCCCTCTCTCTCTGTCTCCCTCTCTCTCTGTCTCCCTCTCTCTCTGTCTCCCTCTCTCTCCGTCTCCCTCTCTCTCCGTCTCCCTCTGTCTCCCTCTCCCTCTGTCTCCCTCTCCATCTCTCTGCCACTCTGTCTCTGTCTGTCTCTGCCTCTATCTGTCTGTCTGTCCCTGTCCCTGTCTCTGCCTCTATCTGTCTCTGTCTGTCCCTGTCTCTGTCTGTCCCTGTCTGTCACTGTCTCTGTCTCTGTCTCCCTCCCTCTGTCTCCCTCTCCGTCTCTCTGTCTCTGCCTCTATCTGTCTGCCCCTGTCCCTGTGTCTGCCTCTATCTGTCTCTGTGTGTCCCTGTCTCGGTCTGTCCCTGTCTCTGTCTGTCTCTGCCTCTATCTGTCCCTGCCTCTATCTGTCCCTGCCTCTGTCTCTCTCTCTGTCTCTATCGCTGTCTGTCCCTGTCTGTCTCTGCCTCTGGCTCTGCCTCTGTCTCTGTCTGTCCCTGCCTCTATCTCTGTCTCTGTCTCTATCGCTGTCTGTCTCTGTCTGTCTCTGTCTCTATCTGTCTCTATCTGTCCCTGCCTCTATCTCTCTCTCTGTCTCTATCGCTGTCTGTCTCTGTCTGTCTCTGTCTCGGTCTGTCTCTGCCTCTATCTGTCTCTGCCTCTGTCTCTGTCAGTCTGTCCCTGTCTCTGCCTCTATCTGTCTCTGCCTCTATCTCTCTCTCTGTCTCTCTCTCTGTCTCTATCGCTGTCTGTCTATCTCTGACTCTATCTCTATCTGTTTCTATCTCTATCTGTCTCGGGCAGTGCACACGTACTGTGTCTACACGTCCCCGTCACCAGCCCCCCCCCCACTCCTCCCTCTCCCTGTGTAATGTAAAAGCCAGCTCGTTTTCTCCTGGAAAAGACCACTTTCAGCTTTCCCCCCCCTCAGCCCCCCCCCCCTCGTGTGTGTCAGCCCGGGCTGAGACAGCTTCCCGGGCACACACAGCCGCACCCCAGTACTTCACAGGTCTTTAAAAGACCATTTACTTGTTAACGAGGCTTTGTTGTATTTCGCCTCTTCTTAGCCCCTGCATCTCCACTCTGACTATCCTGGAATCGCCCGGCCCCCATAGAGCAGAGTGAGTCCGCGCTGCAAACATAGGTACGATGTCTGCAAGGTCCGCGGGCCGCCAAGGAAGGCTTGCCGGGCCGCTGGCGGCCCGCGGGCCGTACTAGGAGTACCCGTGAGCTAGACAAATGAATGCGACAAAAGGTGCGATGGACCAGTGTACTTTTCAAATGTGAAGTAGTGGTTCGTGCATTTCAATAGAAGCACTTCCTAGAGGAAGGAATGATTCAGAAAACAGATTGAAGCAGAGAGAAATACTCCTCTGGATTGACCCAAAGCCCACCATGTATAGTGTAAAGAACTGCTAACAGTAGGTAACACGTGTCTGCACTGCCAAGCCAGACCTAAAAAAGATCAAGCAAAAAAATGTAATAATAAAAAATAAAAAAAACACTGTTACAATGCACCATGCCACCCATGCCTATATTCCAAGATATCGTCACTGACCTAGTTTCAGCCAACCTGTTTCCGGCATTTTCCGTAGCCATTTCGTTTAGGTAGGTAGCAGGGAAAGCATCAGATGCCAATAGCTACCAGAGCAACGGTCTCCTGGCAACCTCACTGCACTGCTCCTTCGTTTCCACGACTGGTATAATAAATGAACAGACTCAATTTCTTTTAGTATTAATTCGTTGCTGCTGCGTCTACCTACTGCATGCCCAGTGCAATGGCAACTAATGGAATCCTCCTTTTTAGCGTTACCGTCATCTGCAGCAAATACAACATTCTGTAGCATCAGTGCTAGGGCAAGAATAAAAGCATAAGTTATAAGCCTTCAGTGAAAAGAAGAGAGGACATGTATTTAAGTACCATCTACCACAGCAAAAGGTTAGAAAGAGTAGATTGTTATTGTTATCCTACCAGAAAAACCTTTTATAAAGCAAAGAGGAAAAGCAAAATCAGACTCTAAACAGTTGCCAAGAGCCCTGCACAGCGTTTTGCATTCAAACTAATAAACGTAAAGATAGTTGCACTGTATTCAACTTCCTGAGCTGCAAAGGTGAGCCAAGCATACCTTTACGAGCCACACAACCAAAGAAAATTCAGAGCTGTAGCCAAAAGGGACTGAGGTCTCGCCATCAGGGGTCCTGCCATGCAGTAAGCTCCTCCATGAGAAAGGCCCTATCAGCCTTTGAAATTACGAAAAACAGCATTCTTAAGGCAGCAGGCTTGCCTCGCGGACAGTCAGGGACAGAATGTGAGCGCCAGAATAAGTCACTCACCTCTGTGTGTAAGACACTATTAAACACACACACTAGCAAAGCCAATAGGTCTGGCATTGACAGGGAAAACGTTACTGTTTAGGGAGCTGACAAACTATATATCTTCATATTCTGCCCTGCAATGAGGACACACTCCACAGAAGACGATTTTCAGAACCCTTTATTCAATGAAACTGGCATTCCATCCCGAAAGTTTCCTCCTCAGCCTGACGCGTTTCAGAGCCCAAGCTCCTTATTCATAGGCCATTACTGAGTCCACAACAGTTTCTGCTCCCAGCATTCCCTGCATGCTTACATATTTATAGGCCTATGGTGTGCCTCACATTTAACGATGCATGATGGAACTTGTGGTATTTATTTTCGAGCCACTTTAATCCTCCAGTGGATTCTGTGTAACTTCAGTATAATTTAATAAATCTTATACTAATTCTTTAAACACAGCCCTCCAGTGGGCCTCAGGATATGAAATACACAGTTTCAGAATATGAAGAGATATATATATATATATACATACACACACATATATATTGTATTTATTTTTTCTTTCAGTTTGTCAGTCCCCTCAACAGTAACGTTTTACACACACATATACACACACACAAACACACACACACACACACACAGGGTAAAAGAAAAATATATATTTTGGGCTGAAAAAGCACATATTGCCATAGCAGTCCGTCACTTAAGGAAACTAATTTGTGTGTGGACGTGCTTCTAGTGAAAGGGCAGAATTCCATAACCTACAGTGAAGTTAGCCAATGGCAGAAGTGGGCTGACCAGTGCTTAATTTGTGCCGGTGCTTTCCGGTGCTTAGCACCGGCACTTAATTATTAGGGCCGGGTCTACACGCATCTGCTGCGCACGTCGCATATTGCACGATGATAGATGTATATATTTAATTTACCCTGTACTGTACGGTGCAGCCGCAGCGTGTTTTTCACGTCTCGGTCTCCGGTCTCCCGAGTGAGTCACGGACCACTGCTTAACAGTGCAACTTGCGGCTGTGACTCTTCTTAGTCACTGTGACCTAGCCTTAGCCTGCCCTGAGCTGCGAGCGAGCCCCCAAGTCAGAGGAGATTCAAGATTTTTGGGCTAGATTTTGGTTCTGAATGGGTGGGGTGGGCTGTGCTGCAGGCAGCGTGCGCAGATTTTTTTCACATTGCCATGCCCCAGGGCCCAGCATAACCACCGCAGCAGCGCAGCTCGGCACGAGCCATCGTCGTTCGTTCAACCCCACCCCGCCCGACGACGACGTGGTTGAGCTTGAGGGCAGGGGCAGGGCAGCGGCAGCCTGAGCCTGGGCAGGCATCGATCAGCCAGAATTGTCTGGTACTAGCGTAGCAAGCATCACCAGGCCGCCTAATAAGTTATTAAAGGCTGAAGGCAGTGTGAGACTAGTGCAGCCAGTGTGTGTCCCTGACTCCCTGCTGGCCCACCACGAGTAAAGGTAAAAAGTTAATCACTAACTTACTTAGTATTAGAGTAGTAGCCAACTAGCGATATGATGTCTTACATACCATGCCAAAACCAACGCTGTTTTATTTTTTTCGGACTCGGAGCATGGTGGCGTGATGGTCCGGACCGTCCGGTCGTCAGATCACCGTGGTGGTGGTAGGCAGCTTGCTTCCGGCACAAGATTCGATTATTAGGATGTGATCAGTACTGTCTGTGATCATCATTCATTCAGATTAACTGATTGCCAGACCAGGCAGTGCCTGGCCCTGGCCTAGTAGTAGTAGTAGTAGTAGCCGCCGCACAGCACACCCGCCGGCCGTAGGTCATCTCGATAGGTGCCGCGGATAGCCTAGGGCCTGCCGGCGCCGCAGTACTGGAAGTAAGTTAAAACGCCAAGGCAGGCCCTGCCCGCCCAGGCCAGCCCCTGGCTCTCTGAGACTCTGACTTGACTTGTCCAAACATGGCGTGCACCCGCGCACGAATTAATTAAACGTAGTTTGGCTTCACTTTCTCAGTGTGGTCACCTCGTCTCAGGCAGTACTGGTCTCAGGTCTCACTCTCACTCAACAAACGGCTGGGTACCGCACTACCGCCGCCAGGTAATTAATTTGGGCACGCATGCTCCGAGTAACCCCGAGCCTTGCCAAAAATATAGGCAAGAGGCGGCATCCATTCCCTCTTCCTTCCATCAGCAAATCACTTAATCTTCTCCCCGTGCCTGAATGTGTCCTGTAACGTAACCGGTGCTCATGTAAAGCGCAAAGCGCTCCAATACCTTCGGGTCGTGTTCGCGCTATATAAATCTGCATTAAAATAAAAAAATTAAAATTAAAAATAAACTGGCTCAGGCTTCGCTTTTTAGGTCTCGCCCTGAAGCCAGCGCTTGCGCTGGTCTGGGCGAGACATTTTGTAAGGGGCTTTCAGAAATGCGACCACATTTTTTTGGGCTTGCCTAGAGCGTGCGGGTACGCGCACAATGACGAGCAGAGGCGCCATATGGCTTTCCTCTCTCGTCACGGTGCGCGCACATCACACACCACTCGCCAGCCTGCTTGCACGTGCACAGCTGCTGCTCGCACTCCCTCCTCCCTTCTCCCCCTCCCTTTTCGTGAGCTTTGATCAAGCTCCTCTGCTGCTGGCATTCCCCCCTCCCTTCTCGCCCAGCCCTTCTTGTCTAACTTTCTCTCTCTCTCTCGCCTGCCTCTGCTGCTGGCATTCCCCTTCCCTTCTCGCTCAGCCCTTCTTGTCTAACTTTCTCTCTCTCTCGCCTGCATTGGGTCGAAATCTGATTATGAAAAACAAGCACTGGTCGCCCAAAACGAGTTCCGTGCCCACCACCCTCGCATGAAGAACTGGCTCCGCTATGGCTGAAACGTGCCCCTTTCCCTGTGTCCGGTTTCTCTGCAGTGCTACGACGTGAAAACTACGGCGCTTTTCTCCCGGGAAGAAAATGAACTGTTTTCGTGCTGTGGTTTTGGATAAGACAGGATGCCCCTGGCCTCAGTGGTGCTGGAGCACTTCTGAGAGTGGGTCGTGCTGTGACCACTGGTAACAGCTCACTAAAAGCAGGGGTTTGAGAAATATCTACTCTGCAGCGAGTGAGTAGGCAGAGGAGTCACAGTACTCCCCTGTTGAAGACTGTTTCCAAAAGGCTAATGGATCGAAACATGGGCGCCCGTGGTGCATTTTGGAGCATATTATCCTAAAGATATTGGTAAAACTACACTTGAGTGTGTAGTACAGTTGTGCCTCGTCATTTGTGCAAACCACACTTTTTTTTTAAGTACAGCGTCTCATGTCTGCAATGCCCTTGCTGCAATAAAAGTGTTCAATGTAAAGTGCCCGGCTTCTCCTTCAAATTAGGTGTGTGCAGTATCAAATGCCCGAAATGAATAAAGCATAATTGGATGCGCACTGTGAACGAACGTGGGCATTTCAGGATGAGATGAAAGCACACATCTGACATGGGACTTAACAGTGGTTTGTTGGAAACAGTTCCAGCCTCTGACTGCCTAAAAGTATGTCACTTGCTGCAAAAAAAAACTACAATAAATGCTTGTTTATTGCTCATTCTCCTGCCAAACTCTCTGCGAATTAACCTCTCTCTCTACCTCTCCCTCTCTACCTCACTGCCACTCTATCTCTGCCTCTACCCCTCTATCTCTCTGCCTCTACCCCTCTAACTCTCTCTCTCTACCTCTCTCTCTACCTCTCTAACTCTCTCTCTACCTCTCGCTCTCTCTCACCTCTCTACCTCTCTCTCTACCTCTCTCTCTACCTCTCTCTCTCTCTCTCTCTACCTCTCTACCTCTCTCTCTCTCTCTCTCTCTCTCTCTCTCTACCTCTCTCTCTCTACCTCTCTCTCTCTACCTCTCTCTCTCTACCTCACTACCTCTATCTCTACCTCTCCCTCTCTCCACCTCTCTACCTCTCTCTCTCTACCTCTCTACCTCTCTCTCTCTACCTCTCTCTCTACCTCACTACCACTCTACCATCTCCTTCTACCTCTCTAACTCTCTACCTCTCTCTCTCTCCCTCTACCTCTCCCTCTACCTCTACCTCTCTACCTCTCTCTCTACCTCTCTCCCTCTCTCTCTCTACCTCTCTCCCTCTCTCCCTCTCTCTCTACCTCTCTCTCTACCTCTCCCTCTACCTCTCTCTCTCTCTCTCTCTCTCTCTCTCTCTACCTCTCTCTCTACCTCTCTCTCTACCTCTCTCTCTACCTCTCTCTCTCAACCTCTCTCTCTACCTCTCTACCCCTCTCTCTCTACCTCTCCCTCTCTCCACCTCTCAACCTCTCTCTCTCCACCTCCCTAACTCTCTCTCTCTACCTCTCTCTCAACCTCTCTCTACCTCTCTCTCTACCTCACTACCACTCTACCATCTCCTTCTACCTCTCTAACTCTCTACCTCTCTCTACCCCTCTCTCTCTACCTCTCTCTCTACCTCTCTCTCTCTACCTCTCTCTCTCTCTCTCTCTCTCTACCTCTCTACCTCTCTCTCTCTCTACCTCTCTCTCTCTCTCTCTACCTCTTTCTCGCTACCTCTCTCTCTCTCTACCTCTCTCTCTCTCTACCTCTCTCTCTCTCTACCTCTCCTCGCTCTACCTCTCTCTCTCTCTCTCTCTCTCTACCTCTCTCTCTCCCTCTACCTCTCTCCCTCTCTACCTCTCTCTCTACCTCTCTCTCTCTACCTCTCTCTCTCTACCTCTCTCTCTACCTCTCTCTCTCTACCTCTCTCTACCTCTCTACCTCTCTCTATACCTCTCTACCTCTCTCTCTCTACCTCTCTCTCTACCTCTCTACCTCTCTCTCTCTCTACCTCTCTACCTCTCTCTCTCTACCTCTCTCTCTCTCTACCTCTCTCTCTCTCTCTACCTCTCTCTCTCTACCTCTCTCTCTCTACATCTCTCTCTCTCTACCTCTCTCTCTCTCCCTCTACCACTCTACCTATCTCTCTCTACCTCTCCCTCTCTCTCTACCTCTCCCTCTCCCTCTCTCTCTCTACCTCTCCCTCTCTACCTCACTGTCACTCTACCTCTGCCTCTACCCCTCTCTCTCTACCTCTCTACCTCTCTCTCTACCTCTCCCTCTCTCCACCTCTCTCCCCCTCTCTCTCTCTCTACCTCTCTACCTCTCTACCTCTCTCTCTACCTCTCTCTCTCTCTCTCTCTCTACCTCTCTCTCTCTCTCTCTCTACCTCTACCTCTACCTCTCTACCTCTCTCTACCTCTCTCTATACCTCTCTACCTCTCTCTCTACCTCTCTCTCTCTCTCTACCTCTCTCCCTCTCTCCCTCTCTCTCTCCCTCTCTCTCTACCTCTCCCTCTCTACCTCACTGCCACTCTATCTCTGCCTCTACCCCTCTATCTCTCTGCCTCTACCCCTCTAACTCTCTCTCTCTACCTCTCTCTCTACCTCTCTCTCTACCTCTCCCGCTCTCCACCTCTCTACCTCTCTCTCTACCTCTCTCTCTACCTCTCTCTCTCTCTACCTCTCTGCCTCTCTCTCTCTCTCTCTCTACCTCTCTCTCTCTACCTCTCTCTCTCTACCTCACTACCTCTCCCTCTCTCCACCTCTCTACCTCTCTCTCTCTACCTCTCTCTCTACCTCACTACCACTCTACCATCTCCTTCTACCTCTCTAACTCTCTACCTCTCTCTCTCTCCCTCTACCTCTCCCTCTCCCTCTACCTCTCTACCTCTCTCTCTCTACCTCTCTCCCTCTCTCTCTCTACCTCTCTCACTACCTCTCTCCCTCTCTCTCTCTCTCTCTACCTCTCTCTCTACCTCTCTCTCTACCTCTCCCTCTACCTCTCTCTACCTCTCTCTCTACCTCTCTCTCTACCTCTCTCTCTACCTCTCTCTCTACCTCTCTCTCTCAACCTCTCTCTCTACCTCTCTACCCCTCTCTCTCTACCTCTCCCTCTCTCCACCTCTCAACCTCTCTCTCTCCACCTCCCTAACTCTCTCTCTCTACCTCTCTCTCAACCTCTCTCTACCTCTCTCTCTACCTCACTACCACTCTACCATCTCCTTCTACCTCTCTAACTCTCTACCTCTCTCTACCTCTCTCTCTCTCCCTCTCCCTCTCTCTACCTCTCTCTCTCTACCTCTCTCTCTCTACCTCTCTCTCTCTACCTCTCTACCTCTCTCTCTCTCTCTCTCTCTCTCTCTCTCTCTACCTCTCTCTCTCTACCTCTCTCTCTCTCTACCTCTCTCTACCTCTCTCTCTACCTCTCTCTCTCTACCTCTCTCTCTCTCTCTCTCCCTCTCTACCTCTCTCTCTACCTCTCTCTCTCTACCTCTCTCTCTCTACCTCTCTCTCTACCTCTCTCTCTCTACCTCTCTCTACCTCTCTCTACCTCTCTACCTCTCTCTATACCTCTCTACCTCTCTCTCTACCTCTCTACCTCTCTCTCTCTCTCTCTCTCTCTCTCTCTCTCTACCTCTCTACCTCTCTCTCTCTCTACCTCTCTCTCTCTACCTCTCTCTCTCTACCTCTCTCTCTACCTCTCTCTCTCTACCTCTCTCTCTCTCTCCCTCTAACACTCTACCTATCTCTCTCTACCTCTCTCTCTACCTCTCCCTCTCTCTCTACCTCTCCCTCTCTCTCTCTACCTCTCCCTTTCTACCTCACTGTCACTCAACCTCTGCCTCTACCCCTCTCTCTCTACCTCTCTACCTCTCTCTCTACCTCTCCCTCTCTCCCTCTCTCTCTCTCTACCTCTCTATCTCTCTCTCTCTCTACCTCTACCTCTCTACCTCTCTACCTCTCTCTACCTCTCTCTATACCTCTCTCTCTCTCTCTCTCTACCTCTCTCTCTCTCTCTCTCTCTACCTCTCTCCCTCTCTCTCTCCCTCTCTCTCTACCTCTCCCTCTCTACCTCACTGCCACTCTACCTCTGCCTCTACCCCTCTATCTCTCTACCTCTAACTCTCTCTCTCTACCTATCCCTCTACCTCTCCCTCTCTCCACCTCTCTCCCTCTCTCTCTCTCTCTCTCTCTCTCTCTCTCTCTACCTCTCTCTCTCTCTACCTCTCTCTACCTCTCTCTCTCTACCTCTCTCTCTCTCTACCTCTCTCTCTCTACCTCTCTCTCTCTACCTCTCTCTCTACCTCTCTACCTCTCTACCTCTCTCTACCTCTCTCTCTACCTCTCTACCTCTCTCTCTACCTCTCTACCTCACTACCTCACTACCTCACTACCTCTCTCTACCTCTCTCTCTCTCTCTACCTCTCTCTCTACCTCTCTCTCTCTCTACCTCTCTCTCTACCTCTCTCTCTCTCTCTACCTCTCTCTCTACCTCTCTACCTATCTCTCTCTACCTCTCCACCTCACTGCCACTCTACCTCTGCCTCTACCCCTCTATCTTTCTACCTCTCTCTCTCTAACTCTCTCTCTCTAACTCTCTCTCTCTACCTCTCTCTCTACCTCTCTCTCTCTCTCTACCTCTCTACCTCTCTACCTCTCTCTCTCTCTACCTCTCTCTCTACCTCTCTCTCTCTACCTCTCTCTCTCTCTACCTCTCTCTCTCTACCTCTCTCTCTCTACCTCTCTCTACCTCTCTCTCTACCTCTCTCTCTACCTCTCCCTCTCTACCTCTCTACCTCACTTTACCTCTCTCTCTCTACCTCTCTCTACCTCTCTCTCTACCTCTCTCTCTACCTCTCTCTCTACCTCTCTCTCTACCTCTCTCTACCTCTCTCTCTCTCTCTCTCTACCTCTCTCTCTCTACCTCTCACTCTCTACCTCTCGCTCTCTACCTCTCTCGCTCTACCTCTCTCGCTCTACCTCTCTCTCTCTACCTCTCTCTCTCTCTACCTCTCTCTACCTCTCTCTCTCTCTCTCTCTCTCTACCTCTCTCTCTCTACCTCTCTCTCTCCCTCTCCCTCTCTACCTCTCCCTCTCTACCTCTCTCTACCTCTCACTACCTCTCTCTCTCTCTCTCTACCTCTCTCGCTCTACCTCTCTCTCTCTACCTCTCTCTCTCTACCTCTCTCTCTCTACCTCTCTCTACCTCTCTCTCTCTCTCTCTCTCTCTCTCTCTCTCTCTCTCTCTCTCTCTCTCTCCCTCTCCCTCTCTACCTCTCCCTCTCTACCTCTCCCTCTCTACCTCTCTCTACCTCTCTCTACCTCTCACTACCTCTCTCTGTCTCTCTACCTCTCTCTACCTCTCTCGCTCTACCTCTCTCGCTCTACCTCTCTCGCTCTACCTCTCTCGCTCTACCTCTCTCTCTCTACCTCTCTCTCTCTACCTCTCTCTCTCTACCTCTCTCTACCTCTCACTACCTCTCTCTCTCTCTCTACCTCTCTCGCTCTACCTCTCTCTCTCTACCTCTCTCTCTCTACCTTTCTCTCTCTACCACTCTCTCTCTCTCTCTCTACATCTCTCTCTCTCTCTCTCTCTCTCCTCTCCCTCTCTACCTCTCCCTCTCTACCTCTCCCTCTCTCTACCTCTCTCTACCTCTCACTACCTCTCTCTCTCTCTCTACCTCTCTCTACCTCTCTCTCTCTACCTCTCTCTCTACCTCTCTCTACCTCTCTACCTCTGTCCACCTCTCTACCTCTGTCCACCTCTCTACCTACCTCTCTACCTCTCCCTCTCTACCTCTCTCTACCTCTCTCTACCTCTCACTACCTCTCTCTCTCTCTCTACCTCTCTCGTTCTACCTCTCTCTCTCTACCTCTCTCTCTCTACCTCTCTCTCTCTACCTCTCTCTACATCTCTCTCTCTCTCTCTCTCTCTCTCTCTACCTCTCTCTCTCTACCTCTCACTCTCTCCCTCTCCCTCTCTACCTCTCCCTCTCTACCTCTCCCTCTCTACCTCTCTCTACCTCTCTCTACCTCTCACTACCTCTCTCTCTCTCTCTACCTCTCTCTACCTCTCTCGCTCTACCTCTCTCGCTCTACCTCTCTCTCTCTACCTCTCTCTCTCTACCTCTCTCTCTCTACCTCTCTCTACCTCTCACTACCTCTCTCTCTCTCTCTACCTCTCTCGCTCTACCTCTCTCTCTCTACCTCTCTCTCTCTACCTTTCTCTCTCTACCTCTCTCTCTCTCTCTCTCTACATCTCTCTCTCTACCTCTCTCTCTCCCCCTCTCCCTCTCTACCTCTCCCTCTATACCTCTCCCTCTCTCTACCTCTCTCTACCTCTCTCTACCTCTCACTACCTCTCTCTCTCTCTCTACCTCTCTCTACCTCTCTCTCTCTACCTCTCTCTCTACCTCTCTCTACCTCTCTACCTCTGTCCACCTCTCTACCTCTGTCCACCTCTCTACCTACCTCTCTACCTCTGTCCACCTCTCTACCTACCTCTCTACCTCTCTACCTCTGTCCACCTCTCTACCTTCCTCTCTACCTCTCTACCTCTGTCCACCTCTCTACCTCTCTCTACATCTGTCTAGCTCTCTACCTCTCTCTACATCTGTCTAGCTCTCTCTCTACCTCTATACACCTTTCTACCTCTCTCTCTACCTCGCTAACTCTCTCTATACTTCTCTACCTCTCTCTCTACCTCTCTCTACCTCTCTACCTCTCTCTACCTCTCCTACCTCTCTCTCTACCTCTCTACCTCTCTCTATACTTCTCTCTCTACCTCTCTCTCTACCTCTCTACCTCTCTCTACCTCTCTACCTCTCTCTCTCTACCTCTCTCTCTACCTCTCTCTCTCTACCTCTCTCTACCTCTCTCTCTACCTCTCTACCTCTGTCCACCTCTCTACCTCTGTCCACCTCTCTACCTCTCTCTATACTTCTCTACCTCTCTCTACCTCTCTCTCTACCTCTCTACCTCTCTCTACCTCTCTCTCTACCTCTCTACCTCTCTCTCTACCTCTCTACCTCTCTACCTCTGTCCACCTCTGTCCACCTCTGTCCACCTCTCCACCTCTCTACCTCTGTCAACCTCTCTACCTCTGTCCACCTCTCTACCTCTCTCTACATCTGTCTAGCTCTCTCTCTACCTCTGTCCACCTCTCTACCTCGCTACCTCTCTCTATACTTCTCTACCTCTCTCAAATATAGCTACGTCTACGTATAATACGGTACACTAAGTGGCAGCCGCAGCCTAAAATCACTTCTTGTCCTTAAAAAAAAACAATCATTACCATATCCAATATATCTCCCCTTTATGACCTTATAAGTATTTACTTCTGCAGCACAATATCCTTTCGTCAACAACATCAAATGTTGCACAGCTAAACACTTATAAGGTCCCAAAGGCGAGACCTATTGGCTATGCCAATGCTTGTTTAAAGTTGAAACCAGTTCTTGTGCACGCACGACGCACGCACCGATTCCCTCTTCCTTCCATCATGCCAGGCCGGGTACAATTATGTATGCAAGCAAGTCAAGAAGACAGTTACTAAATCATGAACTAACTGTTAATGGTCTACTGTCGGACCGTAAAATAACACTGTCACTCCGTCCGAATTTCGGAGCGGTCACTCACTGACAAATCTTGATTGGAATCGAGCGCATGGCAAGCGCTCCAAAAGAATTTTTATTAAAGAGGAGTACTTTGGGCTCACTCAGTCACTCGCCCAAATGCTTGGCGTGCTGGCCTGGCGGCATCGGCATCCTATAATACCAGCCCTCCTGACTGGCCATATTCCCGGTACTGTACAGTACTGCATTCTGCATATATATTCAATCCAGATTGAGATTCATTCATCAGGCTCACTGGCTCAGGCTTTTTAAAGTTGAAACCAGTTCTTGTGCATGCACGACGCACGCACCGATTCCCTCTTCCTTCCATCAGGCCAGGGGTACAATTATGTATGCAAGACAGTTACTAAAAAAATCATGAACTGATGATGGTCTACTGTCGGACTGTAAAATAACACTTCGTCCGAATTTCTGAGGCGTCACTGACACATTTTGACTGGAATCGGCGCATGGCATGCGCTCCCAAATTTTTTATTAAAGAGGAGTTTGGGCTCACTCACTCACTCGCCCGCTGGCCAGCCTGGCAGCATCCTATAATACCCAGGCCCAGCCCTCCTGACTGGCCATATTCCCAGTACTGCATATTCCAGATTGAATCATCAGGCTCACTTGCAGTGGCTCAGGCTTTAAAGTTGAAACCTTTTGCACGCACGACGACGCACGCACCGGCAGTCCGTTCTAAAAGCACTTCTTGCAAAAAAAGTTTGCAAGCATGCGACTGAGCATGGATGGAATATCTATGATTATGCAACACAGACACAGTACTGGTGCAACAGCAACCGTTGTTCCTTTGGGTTTCTTTCTGTATGAAGATCCATGAGTACAGGCAGCCAGGAGAATGCACTCTGTGGCTACGTGTCTGTCTTTGCAGTGGAGCTCATAGCCTCTATTGACAAACTGCAGGCCATACTCCAGTACATGCTCACTTCTCGCCCACAGACTGCAGTTCAGGTGTCACGAGACCTAAGCAGGCAGAGGCTAAATAGTGGAGCCAAATTACATCCATTTGAGGCAGTAATGGCAATTGTGCAGCACAATTTGCAACAATTAAAAAGTGCATTAAAAGACATTTTCACCAACCGACTGCTACAAAAATAAATATCCCTCTGGCTCTGTCCGATCTGTAGAAATGCAAATCCTAAATTGCCTATCACTGCTGGTGCACATTAATGCAATCTGCTGCCTCTGGCCTGTGCCTATGAACAATTGAATAACTGAATGGAAAGCCTTAGGATGGGAAGGAATGTATTATCTGACTGGATCAGTCAGTCTACTGATAAGGTTTCCTTTTCAGAATGGTGTTTCCCCCACATCATAAGTTCACAGATGCGACGCGTCACGCCGGCATCCTGGGCCAGTGCCATAATCCTGTCTCGCTGCTCTGGATGGCACAGACAGGAAATTAGAACCTCTAACTGTGGGTGATGATGATGCGTGATCATCCCTTGCTGAAATTCAGATCGATCGGGTATTACATCTGACTTTTAGCAGTGCCAGTTGAGGATGTGGGTGGAGCCAATAGAGTGGGTGGAGCAGTGGAGGAAATGGGTGGAGCCGAAGAAAAGTAGGTGTGGCCTCCAACAAACATTTGAGCACCTGCACTTCATATTTTACAAATTAAGCACTGGGGCTGACCCATTACCTCATGCTGTATGCTATTGAGGGAGGACGAAAAATATGAATGACAGACAACATATTAACGGAGGAAGAGAGCTGGCTGAAATCTATTAGCATATTTGTGAGAAGTTGGCCTGGTATATGCTGTTCACTAATTAAAGTGGACACCTTGCACCAGGGCAAATCGACTCTTATGGTAGATAGGTTTAAGACAACCTTTTAAAGAAAGCTATCCTAGTGGTAGCTGTGGAGAGCAGCCTTCAGGCTAAGTCTCGGAGGAATGTAAAGCAGCTTGTTTTACCATCTAATCTCTTGAATCACCAAATGAAAAGACACCACACAGGTATATATATCAAATATATATGTATTTATTTCTAAATAACTCTCTACTAATCTCTTTATGAGATTAGAAGACAAACATATGCACAAATCAACGTTTCACAATAAGTTAAGCACAAAATATGGCTGGGGCCCTAGGGGCGTACCAGACCATATACTAAGTAAGAGACTTAGGGACAACGACTTGCAGGGAGACAAGGCCTAGGGCCTTCAGAAGTGCTGGGGCCTCACGAAACCACCCAAGGCAGGTAAGTAAAGGACCCACGGGGGACGCGTGCAGTGTAGATACACAGGCGCGGATCGCCGTTGACTTCAATGGGGCAAGTCGCGGTTGGAAATAAAGAGTTTTAGGATACTTCTATAGAACCTACAAGCAAGTCACTTACAGGGTAAGTCGTTCTAGGGCCCACACCCACAGGAGCACCGTAGTGCTGGAGTTACCTCACCCAGGGAAGCCGGGTGCACAGGTGTCCTTTGGTGTCGGGTCGCGGCGTCGTTTTCAATGGCGAACAAAGAAGACTTGCTGCTTGCGGGAGCTGAAGAAGTGTCCGGTGGAATCCAAGCCTGGATTCTGAAGAAGGATGACCTGAAAGCAGAGGGGACAGTGTTCAAAGTCACTTGGCAGTGACTCGGGGCAAGGAAGATGGATGCCCACCGTCGTCGAGTGATTCAGGTCGGTTGCAGGTGCCTTGACTCTTCAGCCACGTGGTCCAGGAGGCGTCGACGACGACCAGGAGCTGGATTCGGTGTGTCCCTCGACGTCTGCAGCTGACTGCGGTGTCGGCAACTCGATCGGAGCTAACAAGCCTTGGCAGCCGCAAGTCTCGGGGAGATGAAGAAAAGTCGATGGCACAGACCAGCAAGGTCTGTGGAACTCACCCAGTGAGGGTAAGTCAGGGCAGGCCTGGAGCAACCAGGGGAGCCCTTTGGTTTCTTTCAGAAGTCTTTTGGGGACCCACAAGCCAGCGGGCAAGAGATCGCGAAGACACCTCGGGCGGAATCACTCAACAGGAGCCCACGGTCACTCGGGATGGTGTAGGCCTCTGATCTTCGGAGGGATTCCTGCTGGAGGTCGGGACCACACGTGGTCCAAAGCACAGGTTCGTAGAACGTTGTGAAGGGGTTGCACTCGACAATAGTGCACGGTACCCAGGGGTCGCGGTTCCTCGTTACTCGTGGGGTCCACTTGCCTCAGCTTCGCTGGGGACTCACAATGGCCTGGGAGAGGTCAGGAAATCCACTTCCTGGGCTGCAGGGACTTCGGACTCCGGCGGGAGCGGCGTAGTTTGCGACCGTCGTTGTCGTTTTTGGTGCCTGCCAAGCAGGGGAGTCACTCCTTGACTCCAAGGGAGATTCTTCTGTCTTCCAAAGGTAGTGGAACGTCGAAGGGCCAGGATTCTTCTGTAGAGTGTCGTCCAGGGGTTATCTGCTTTGCAATGGCAAGGTTCCCCCTCTTATACTAAAAAGAGGGGATGGACTAGCTCTATGACCCCACCTATGGGAGGGTCAAGGGAGGGGGTGGCTACACCCACTTCCCTTTGTCCAGTTTCGCGCCAGAGCAGGGGCAGGTAGCCCCTGAGCTGGTTTGAACTGGCATATGCACAGAGGAGCCTTTTGCTCGCCCAGTGCAGGACTTCAAAGCACTCTAAGAGTGCACCCACCCAGCCCCAATACACATTATCCTGTCTGGGGAGGTGGTCACACCTCCCTGCAACAGGAAACCTATTGTCCAGGCCTCCCCTGCCGGAGTTTCGTCCAGCAGCAGGAGGCCAGACTTGTGTCTGTGGCAGCAGCATCCATTTTGTGATGCCAGGGCTTCAGAAAGAAGTTCCCGGGTAAGCCAGAGTTAACATGTCTTTCCCTCTAGAAGGGTGGAATGCTACCCCCGCCGCCAGGATTGGTGGGGGGGGGTAGTATTCCAAGATGTTTGACACCAAACACGACATGTTTAGGTGCAGCCATTCCAAAGTTAGCATTTTACCGCGAGGATATAATGCGCTTAAGAGTATATGGTCAGGCTGCACTACAAACAGCATCAGAGATGGTCTCCGAACGCTGCAGAGGGGCCCTGCTCATGCAGGGGCACCCTCTCACATAGGAACCATGCACTCTGCCTTTAGGATTGATAAGGCCTGCCTTAGGAGTGACTTATAGGTTTATATGTGTGTATGTATTTAGTGATATAGGTAACCTATATCACAGTAAGGGGTGCATGCACCACCCTACCCAGGCTGCAGTAGCAGACCTGTGGTGTCAGTTTGGATGGACTTCCAGGGGTGGCATAATACATGCTGCAGCCCCTGGTAGGCCTCTGAGGTACCTATGCCCTTGGTACATAGTATACCATATACTAGGGACTTATAAGGGCACTCCAGATTCCAATCAGAGATGTGCCTAAGGCACATGGAAACCTTTTACAGAGAAAGCAGATAGACTGGGGCCCTGAATAGCAGGATCCCAGTCCAACTAAGTCATAAACCAGCAAAACACCATAAAAAAGTGGGGGCAACCATATAGTCAGATTCCACCTTCCTACATAACCCCCCCAAACGAAAGGAGATAAGGCTAACCTTGGCCAGTTGAGCCTTCATTGACTAAGTGGTCATATAAGGAAGCACCTGCACTAGCATGGTTGCCCCCTGTCTTATGGTCCACTAAGCAATCCCTCACCCTAAGGGTATGAGAGGGTCTCCACCATGGGGAATCACTACCTGTGGTGTGCTTAGGTAAAGTACAAGGCTGGTGAGGTGTCTGAGTAGGGAAGTGAGGCCCTAGGAATGTTGGCCTCAGCTTCCTCAGATCACTGGTCACCATGTATGCCTGTCTTTCCATGACTGAGTTGCACTTTGCTCTAAGGGTCAACCTTTGGCTGCCTACAGCTGTGGGTTGGGTCCCTTTGGATGGACTACTGGAGGGACATGGCAGGTTTGGAACCTTCTGGTCCCAGGTTTGCCCTTGCCTACCAGAGTCCTTCTGGGGAGGTCCCTACATAAAGGTATGGGGGATCCCTCAGTGTGTAGAGGAATTTTCACCTGGCTAGGGCTACTAGACTGGGTGCCCCTAATCTGCTGATGGGGGCTTCCTCTGGACAGGGGACCCTGGGGGTCCACTGACCTCCCTGACCTCTGCAGCCCTGGGCTGACTGAGGCAGGGTAGAGAGGGGCAGGTTACCTGCTCCAGACGGGGTACCACCTTGGAAGGGTCCTCTGCCATCAGGGGTGTGGCCAGGCCAGGACTGACTACCTCTGTGGCAGTTCCTTCACTAGGGGTAGGGTCAGTTCCCTGAGGAGGCTGACCCTTACCTACTGTCTGGGGGAAGAAGACTTTTCTTCAACCCTTGTGCTCTCTTTTGGGGGAGAGTGGGCCATTCTTTCAGGCTCCATCTCTCCAAATTCTTGGGCTGGGGCTGTGGCCATCACAGCCCCACTAACCTTTACAGGGACGCCCAACATCCTAAGATGGGTTTGGTGTTCCACTTCAGCCCAGGCTGAAATTTCCAGATCATTGCCCATCAGGCAATCTACAGGTAGGGTTGGGGACACTGCCACTCTTTTTGGGCCTGTGACCCCCTCCCAGCTGAGATTGACTATGGCCATGGGGTGATCTGTTCTGACACCATCAATGTTGGTCACCTGGTATTTAAACTCAGGTAAAAGCTGGTGAGGGGGGACTAGTTTCCCTGCCACCATGGTGACACTAGCCCCTGTGTCCCTAAATGCCACAGCTTTCTGACCATTAATTATTGGCTCCAATCTGTACCTGCCCAATGCTATGGGACCCATGGTAAAGGTGGCAAATCCTATACCACCATCAGAGTCAGAGGAGTCTGTTGAGGGGTCCCTGTCTAAACTAGGGCCCACCTCTGTTCCTCTTGCAAAAGCACCTAACTTTTTGGGTGCACTACTCCCAACTGGAGGATTACTACTGGTAGTACCAGGAGGGGTGGTAGTAGTTGTGGGAGGAACATTTTCTTTATTGCCAATCCTGGGGCAACTGGGATCAGTTTTCCAGTGCCCAGGCTTTTTACAGACATGGCAATAGGGTTTCTTTTCAGGAGAGGAAGGAGTTTGGGACCCACCCCAGAAGAGGAATTTTGGGGCCCTGTAGGGGACTTATCCTTAGATTTATCCCCACCTTTCTCTTGGGACTTAGTAGAATCTTTCTTCTGGTCACCACCCTGATTTCTAGTTTTTACTCTGGTTCTGACCCACTTGTCTGCCTTCTTTCCCAATTCTTGGGGAGAGGTCAGATCAGAGTCCACCAGATACTGGTGCAAAAGCTGGTTTTGACAATTATTAAGGATCTGCTCCCTCATAATCAAATTGTACAATCCTAAAAAGTCCTGCACTTTGTTGCCATGTATCCAACCTTCCAGAGCCTTTGTAGCACAATCTACAAAATCAACCCAGTCTTGAGTCTGAGCTTTTGGGTGTCTCTGAACTTCAACCTATACTGTTCAGTGGTTAGGCCAAACCCATCTATCAGAGCACTCTTCAAGACTGTGTAATTGTCAGCATCCTCTTCTCTTACAGTGAGGAGCTTGTCTCTACCTTTGTCTGCAAAGGAGAGCCACAAGATTGCTGCCCACTGCCTCTGGGGGACCTTCTGAACTTTACAGGCCCTCTCCAGTGCAGTTATCCATTTGTGGATGTCATCCCCACTCTGGTAGGGAGGGACAATCTTGTTTAGGTTTCTATGGTCATAAGACCTGTCCCTATCTCTAGGGATATTGCTGCCACCATGGGACTCTAGTCCCAACTTTCTTCTCTCCCTGAGGAGATCTAGGGATTCCCTATCTAAAGCCAGTTGCTTTTTTCTGATTTCCAGCTGAGTTTCCTCATACCGGACCAGCCTGGCTCTCCTCTCATGAGAGGATTCCCTCCTGTGAGAGGAGACAGAGCTCCCTATAGAGGTGCCAGAGTGGTTAGACTCCTGAGAAGGAGATCTAGACTTCCTGGGCACACTCTTAATCCTTCCTGGGGGACAAAGAGGGCATCATTTTGATCATCCTCATCATCATCCACAGGAGGGATTGGGTTTTCCAGGTCAGGGTCATTGTCACCCTCCTGGCCAGTTTCAGAGGGGGGCTGGGGGTATTGGTACTCCTGGCCTCCTCCTCTTCTTCTGCCCCACCCTCAGCTCCTACCCCTTCAGTCCCTACAGGCTTACTAAGGTCATAAGCCACCAACAACTCCTTGAGGTGTTGGGTGGTGGGAGCTTTGGCCTGTCCTTATTTTTCTCAAGTTGCATAAAGCTCTCAATTCCAAGAATGGGAGTGTATCATACTTGGAGGGTGGAAGCTCAATGGCTTCCTGCAAGGATTCTTTGGATCCTCCCCTTAAAGACATTCTAGTGTTGTGCAGTGTTGTACTACCTACACTAGTTTGTGGCCTACTGATCCTAGCTTGAGCTGTGGAAAGGGTGTGCTATCCCTTGGCACCCAGCTCTAAGTTCAGTAGAACTTATTGATACTAAGCTTGACTTTATATGTACCTTGAGTACCTATAATGGTTTTCAGTTAGTAATTCAAATAGAGATTTTCTGGTAAAACAATGGCAAGCTGGAATCCCACACGCTGCCCACCAATGTGAGAAGTTGGCCTGGTATATGCTGTTCACTAATTAAAGTGGACACCTTGCACCAGGGCAAATCGACTCTTATGGTAGATAGGTTTAAGACAACCTTTTAAAGAAAGCTATCCTAGTGGTAGCTGTGGAGAGCAGCCTTCAGGCTAAGTCTCGGAGGAATGTAAAGCAGCTTGTTTTACCATATAATCTCTTGAATCACCAAATGAAAAGACACCACACAGGTATATATATCAAATATATATGTATTTATTTCTAAATAACTCTCTACTAATCTCTTTATGAGATTAGAAGACAAACATATGCACAAATCAACGTTTCACAATAAGTTAAGCACAAAATATGGCTGGGGCCCTAGGGGCGTACCAGACCATATACTAAGTAAGAGACTTAGGGACAACGACTTGCAGGGAGACAAGGCCTAGGGCCTTCAGAAGTGCTGGGGCCTCACAAAACCACCCAAGGCAGGTAAGTAAAGGACCCACGGGGGACGCGTGCAGTGTAGATACACAGGCGCGGATCGCCGTTGACTTCAATGGGGCAAGTCGCGGTTGGAAATAAAGAGTTTTAGGATACTTCTATAGAACCTACAAGCAAGTCACTTACAGGGTAAGTCGTTCTAGGGCCCACACCCACAGGAGCACCGTTGTGCTGGAGTTACCTCACCCAGGGAAGCCGGGTGCACAGGTGTCCTTTGGTGTCGGGTCGCGGCGTCGTTTTCAATGGCGAACAAAGAAGACTTGCTGCTTGCGGGAGCTGAAGAAGTGTCCGGTGGAATCCAAGCCTGGATTCTGAAGAAGGATGACCTGAAAGCAGAGGGGACAGTGTTCAAAGTCACTTGGCAGTGACTCGGGGCAAGGAAGATGGATGCCCACCGTCGTCGAGTGATTCAGGTCGGTTGCGGGTGCCTTGACTCTTCAGCCACGTGGTCCAGGAGGCGTCGACGATGACCAGGAGCTGGATTCGGTGTGTCCCTCGACGTCTGCAGCTGACTGCGGTGTCGGCAACTCGATCGGAGCCAACAAGCCTTGGCAGCCGCAAGTCTCGGGGAGATGAAGAAAAGTCGATGGCGCAGACCAGCAAGGTCTGTGGAACTCACCCAGCGAGGGTAAGTCAGGGCAGGCCTGGAGCAACCAGGGGAGCCCTTTGGTTTCTTTCAGAAGTCTTCTGGGGACCCACAAGCCAGCGGGCAAGGGATCGCGAAGACACCTCGGGCGGAATCACTCAACAGGGGCCCACGGTCACTCGGGACAGTGTAGGCCTCTGATCTTCGGAGGGATTCCTGCTGGAGGTCGGGACCACACGTGGTCCAAAGCACAGATTCGTAGAACGTTGTGAAGGGGTTGCACTCGACAATAGTGCACGGTACCCAGGGGTCGCGGTTCCTCGTTACTCGTGGGGTCCACTTGCCTCAGCTTCGCTGGGGACTCACGATGGCCTGGGAGAGGTCAGGAAATCCACTTCCTGGGCTGCAGGGACTTCGGACTCCGGCGGGAGCGGCGTAGTTTGCGACCGTCGTTGTCGTTTTTGGTGCCTGCCAAGCAGGGGAGTCACTCCTTGACTCCAAGGGAGATTCTTCTGTCTTCCAAAGGTAGTGGAACGTCGAAGGGCCAGGATTCTTCTGTAGAGTGTCGTCCAGGGGTTATCTGCTTTGCAATGGCAAGGTTCCCCCTCTTATACTAAAAGAGGGGATGGACTAGCTCTATGACCCCACCTATGGGAGGGTCAAGGGAGGGGTGGCTACACCCACTTCCCTTTGTCCAGTTTCGCGCCAGAGCAGGGGCAGGTAGCCCCTGAGCTGGTTTGAACTGGCATATGCACAGAGGAGCCTTTTGCTCGCCCAGTGCAGGACTTCAAAGCACTCTAAGAGTGCACCCACCCAGCCCCAATACACATTATCCTGTCTGGGGAGGTGGTCACACCTCCCTGCAACAGGAAACCTATTGTCCAGGCCTCCCCTGCCGGAGTTTCGTCCAGCAGCAGGAGGCCAGACTTGTGTCTGTGGCAGCAGCATCCATTTTGTGATGCCAGGGCTTCAGAAAGAAGTTACCGGGTAAGCCAGAGTTAACATGTCTTTCCCTCTAGAAGGGTGGAATGCTACCCCCGCCGCCAGGATTGGCGGGGGGTAGTATTCCAAGATGTTTGACACCAAACACGACATGTTTAGGTGCAGCCATTCCAAAGTTAGCATTTTACCGCGAGGATATAATGCGCTTAAGAGTATATGGTCAGGCTGCACTACAAACAGCATCAGAGATGGTCTCCGAACGCTGCAGAGGGGCCCTGCTCATGCAGGGGCACCCTCTCACATAGGAACCATGCACTCTGCCTTTAGGATTGATAAGGCCTGCCTTAGGAGTGACTTATAGGTTTATATGTGTGTATGTATTTAGTGATATAGGTAACCTATATCACAGTAAGGGGTGCATGCACCACCCTACCCAGGCTGCAGTAGCAGACCTGTGGTGTCAGTTTGGATGGCCTTCCAGGGGTGGCATAATACATGCTGCAGCCCCTGGTAGGCCTCTGAGGTACCTATGCCCTTGGTACATAGTATACCATATACTAGGGACTTATAAGGGCACTCCAGATTCCAATCAGAGATGTGCCTAAGGCACATGGAAACCTTTTACAGAGAAAGCAGATAGACTGGGGCCCTGAATAGCAGGATCCCAGTCCAACTAAGTCATAAACCAGCAAAACACCATAAAAAAGTGGGGGCAACCATATAGTCAGATTCCACCTTCCTACATAACCCCCCCCAAACGAAAGGAGATAAGGCTAACCTTGGCCAGTTGAGCCTTCATTGACTAAGTGGTCATATAAGGAAGCACCTGCACTAGCATGGTTGCCCCCTGTCTTATGGTCCACTAAGCAATCCCTCACCCTAAGGGTATGAGAGGGTCTCCACCATGGGGAATCACTACCTGTGGTGTGCTTAGGTAAAGTACAAGGCTGGTGAGGTGTCTGAGTAGGGAAGTGAGGCCCTAGGAATGTTGGCCTCAGCTTCCTCAGATCACTGGTCACCATGTATGCCTGTCTTTCCATGACTGAGTTGCACTTTGCTCTAAGGGTCAACCTTTGGCTGCCTACAGCTGTGGGTTGGGTCCCTTTGGATGGACTACTGGAGGGACATGGCAGGTTTGGAACCTTCTGGTCCCAGGTTTGCCCTTGCCTACCAGAGTCCTTCTGGGGAGGTCCCTACATAAAGGTATGGGGGATCCCTCAGTGTGTAGAGGAATTTTCACCTGGCTAGGGCTACTAGACTGGGTGCCCCTAATCTGCTGATGGGGGGTTTCCTCTGGACAGGGGGCCCTGGGGGGTCCACTGACCTCCCTGACCTCTGCAGCCCTGGGCTGACTGAGGCAGGGTAGAGAGGGGCAGGCTACCTGCTCCAGACGGGGTACCACCTTGGAAGGGTCCTCTGCCATCAGGGGTGTGGCCAGGCCAGGCCTGACTACCTCTGTGGCAGTTCCTTCACTAGGGGTAGGGTCAGTTCCCTGAGGAGGCTGACCCTTACCTACTGTCTGGGGGAAGAAGACTTTTCTTCAACCCTTGTGCTCTCTTTTGGGGGAGAGTGGGCCATTCTTTCAGGCTCCATCTCTCCAAATTCTTGGGCTGGGGCTGTGGCCATCACAGCCCCACTAACCTCTACAGGGACGCCCAACATCCTAAGATGGGTTTGGTGTTCCACTTCAGCCCAGGCTGAAATTTCCAGATCATTGCCCATCAGGCAATCTACAGGTAGGGTTGGGGACACTGCCACTCTTTTTGGGCCTGTGACCCCCTCCCAGCTGAGATTGACTATGGCCATGGGGTGATCTGTTCTGACACCATCAATGTTGGTCACCTGGTATTTAAACTCAGGTAAAAGCTGGTGAGGGGGACTAGTTTCCCTGCCACCATGGTGACACTAGCCCCTGTGTCCCTAAATGCCACAGCTTTCTGACCATTAATTATTGGCTCCAATCTGTACCTGCCCAATGCTATGGGACCCATGGTAAAGGTGGCAAATCCTATACCACCATCAGAGTCAGAGGAGTCTGTTGAGGGGTCCCTGTCTAAACTAGGGCCCACCTCTGTTCCTCTTGCAAAAGCACCTAACTTTTTGGGTGCACTACTCCCAACTGGAGGATTACTACTGGTAGTACCAGGAGGGGTGGTAGTAGTTGTGGGAGGAACATTTTCTTTATTGCCAATCCTGGGGCAACTGGGATCAGTTTTCCAGTGCCCAGGCTTTTTACAGACATGGCAATAGGGTTTCTTTTCAGGAGAGGAAGGAGTTTGGGACCCACCCCCAGAAGAGGAATTTTGGGGCCCTGTAGGGGACTTATCCTTAGATTTATCCCCACCTTTCTCTTGGGACTTAGTAGAATCTTTCTTCTGGTCACCACCCTGATTTCTAGTTTTTACTCTGGTTCTGACCCACTTGTCTGCCTTCTTTCCCAATTCTTGGGGAGAGGTCAGATCAGAGTCCACCAGATACTGGTGCAAAAGCTGGTTTTGACAATTATTAAGGATCTGCTCCCTCATAATCAAATTGTACAATCCTAAAAAGTCCTGCACTTTGTTGCCATGTATCCAACCTTCCAGAGCCTTTGTAGCACAATCTACAAAATCAACCCAGTCTTGAGTCTGAGCTTTTTGGGTGTCTCTGAACTTCAACCTATACTGTTCAGTGGTTAGGCCAAACCCATCTATCAGAGCACTCTTCAAGACTGTGTAATTGTCAGCATCCTCTTCTCTTACAGTGAGGAGCTTGTCTCTACCTTTGTCTGCAAAGGAGAGCCACAAGATTGCTGCCCACTGCCTCTGGGGGACCTTCTGAACTTTACAGGCCCTCTCCAGTGCAGTTATCCATTTGTGGATGTCATCCCCACTCTGGTAGGGAGGGACAATCTTGTTTAGGTTTCTATGGTCATAAGACCTGTCCCTATCTCTAGGGATATTGCTGCCACCATGGGACTCTAGTCCCAACTTTCTTCTCTCCCTGAGGAGATCTAGGGATTCCCTATCTAAAGCCAGTTGCTTTTTTCTGATTTCCAGCTGAGTTTCCTCATACCGGACCAGCCTGGCTCTCCTCTCATGAGAGGATTCCCTCCTGTGAGAGGAGACAGAGCTCCCTATAGAGGTGCCAGAGTGGTTAGACTCCTGAGAAGGAGATCTAGACTTCCTGGGCACACTCTTAATCCTTCCTGGGGGGACAAAGAGGGCATCATTTTGATCATCCTCATCATCATCCACAGGAGGGATTGGGTTTTCCAGGTCAGGGTCATTGTCACCCTCCTGGCCAGTTTCAGAGGGGGGCTGGGGGTATTGGTACCCCTGGCCTCCTCCTCTTCTTCTGCCCCACCCTCAGCTCCTACCCCTTCAGTCCCTACAGGTCTTACTAAGGTCATAAGCCACCAACAACTCCTTGAGGTGTTGGGTGGTGGGGCTTTGGCCTGTCCTTATTTTTCTCAAGTTGCATAAAGCTCTCAATTCCAAGAATGGGAGTGTATCATACTTGGAGGGTGGAAGCTCAATGGCTTCCTGCAAGGATTCTTTGGATCCTCCCTTAAAGACATTCTAGTGTTGTGCAGTGTTGTACTACCTACACTAGTTTGTGGCCTACTGATCCTAGCTTGAGCTGTGGAAAGGGTGTGCTATCCCTTGGCACCCAGCTCTAAGTTCAGTAGAACTTATTGATACTAAGCTTGACTTTATATGTACCTTGAGTACCTATAATGGTTTTCAGTTAGTAATTCAAATAGAGATTTTCTGGTAAAACAATGGCAAGCTGGAATCCCACACGCTGCCCACCAATGTGAGAAGTTGGCCTGGTATATGCTGTTCACTAATTAAAGTGGACACCTTGCACCAGGGCAAATCGACTCTTATGGTAGATAGGTTTAAGACAACCTTTTAAAGAAAGCTATCCTAGTGGTAGCTGTGGAGAGCAGCCTTCAGGCTAAGTCTCGGAGGAATGTAAAGCAGCTTGTTTTACCATCTAATCTCTTGAATCACCAAATGAAAAGACACCACACAGGTATATATATCAAATATATATGTATTTATTTCTAAATAACTCTCTACTAATCTCTTTATGAGATTAGAAGACAAACATATGCACAAATCAACGTTTCACAATAAGTTAAGCACAAAATATGGCTGGGGCCCTAGGGGCGTACCAGACCATATACTAAGTAAGAGACTTAGGGACAACGACTTGCAGGGAGACAAGGCCTAGGGCCTTCAGAAGTGCTGGGGCCTCACAAAACCACCCAAGGCAGGTAAGTAAAGGACCCACGGGGGACGCGTGCAGCGTAGATACACAGGCGCGGATCGCCGTTGACTTCAATGGGGCAAGTCGCGGTTGGAAATAAAGAGTTTTAGGATACTTCTATAGAACCTACAAGCAAGTCACTTACAGGGTAAGTCGTTCTAGGGCCCACACCCACAGGAGCACTGTTGTGCTGGAGTTACCTCACCCAGGGAAGCCGGGTGCACAGGTGTCCTTTGGTGTCGGGTCGCGGCGTCGTTTTCAATGGCGAACAAAGAAGACTTGCTGCTTGCGGGAGCTGAAGAAGTGTCCGGTGGAATCCAAGCCTGGATTCTGAAGAAGGATGACCTGAAAGCAGAGGGGACAGTGTTCAAAGTCACTTGGCAGTGACTCGGGGCAAGGAAGATGGATGCCCACCGTCGTCGAGTGATTCAGGTCGGTTGCGGGTGCCTTGACTCTTCAGCCACGTGGTCCAGGAGGCGTCGACGATGACCAGGAGCTGGATTCGGTGTGTCCCTCGACGTCTGCAGCTGACTGCGGTGTCGGCAACTCGATCGGAGCCAACAAGCCTTGGCAGCCGCAAGTCTCGGGGAGATGAAGAAAAGTCGATGGCGCAGACCAGCAAGGTCTGTGGAACTCACCCAGCAAGGGTAAGTCAGGGCAGGCCTGGAGCAACCAGGGGAGCCCTTTGGTTTCTTTCAGAAGTCTTCTGGGGACCCACAAGCCAGCGGGCAAGGGATTGCAAAGACACCTCGGGCGGAATCACTCAACAGGAGCCCACGGTCACTCGGGACGGTGTAGGCCTCTGATCTTCGGAGGGATTCCTGCTGGAGGTCGGGACCACACGTGGTCCAAAGCACAGATTCATAGAACGTTGTGAAGGGGTTGCACTCGACAATAGTGCACGGTACCCAGGGGTCGCGGTTCCTCGTTACTCGTGGGGTCCACTTGCCTCAGCTTCACTGGGGACTCACGATGGCCTGGGAGAGGTCAGGAAATCTACTTCCTGGGCTGCAGGGCCTTCGGACTCCGGTGGGAGCGGCATAGTTTGCGACCATCGTTGTCGTTTTTGGTGCCTGCCAAGCAGGGGAGTCACTCCTTGACTCCAAGGGAGATTCTTCTGTCTTCCAAAGGTAGTGGAACGTCGAAGGGCCAGGATTCTTCTGTAGAGTGTCGTCCAGGGGTTATCTGCTTTGCAATGGCAAGGTTCCCCCTCTTATACTAAAAGAGGGGATGGACTAGCTCTATGACCCCACCTATGGGAGGGTCAAGGGAGGGGTGGCTACACCCACTTCCCTTTGTCCAGTTTCGCGCCAGAGCAGGGGCAGGTAGCCCCTGAGCTGGTTTGAACTGGCATATGCACAGAGGAGCCTTTTGCTCGCCCAGTGCAGGACTTCAAAGCACTCTAAGAGTGCACCCACCCAGCCCCAATACACATTATCCTGTCTGGGGAGGTGGTCACACCTCCCTGCAACAGGAAACCTATTGTCCAGGCCTCCCCTGCCGGAGTTTCGTCCAGCAGCAGGAGGCCAGACTTGTGTCTGTGGCAGCAGCATCCATTTTGTGATGCCAGGGCTTCAGAAAGAAGTTACCGGGTAAGCCAGAGTTAACATGTCTTTCCCTCTAGAAGGGTGGAATGCTACCCCCGCCGCCAGGATTGGCGGGGGGTAGTATTCCAAGATGTTTGACACCAAACACGACATGTTTAGGTGCAGCCATTCCAAAGTTAGCATTTTACCGCGAGGATATAATGCGCTTAAGAGTATATGGTCAGGCTGCACTACAAACAGCATCAGAGATGGTCTCCGAACGCTGCAGAGGGGCCCTGCTCATGCAGGGGCACCCTCTCACATAGGAACCATGCACTCTGCCTTTAGGATTGATAAGGCCTGCCTTAGGAGTGACTTATAGGTTTATATGTGTGTATGTATTTAGTGATATAGGTAACCTATATCACAGTAAGAGGTGCATGCACCACCCTACCCAGGCTGCAGTAGCAGACCTGTGGTGTCAGTTTGGATGGCCTTCCAGGGGTGGCATAATACATGCTGCAGCCCCTGGTAGGCCTCTGAGGTACCTATGCCCTTGGTACATAGTATACCATATACTAGGGACTTATAAGGGCACTCCAGATTCCAATCAGAGATGTGCCTAAGGCACATGGAAACCTTTTACAGAGAAAGCAGATAGACTGGGGCCCTGAATAGCAGGATCCCAGTCCAACTAAGTCATAAACCAGCAAAACACCATAAAAAAAGTGGGGGCAACCATATAGTCAGAGTCCACCTTCCTACAATATTACCCAATTAATTTTTCGAAAAATCATAAATCTTCGCCAATGCCAGACCTAAAAGGAGACAATTGTCTTCCAAAAATAAAAAGTCATTGTGGATGCCACTGCATTAATCAAGCCACCACATGGAGCTATATCATGCGCATTTCGCCACTATGACCCTATTCTGTGTACTTATTAGATCCAAACACCATGAATGACACAGCACTAGATGGCACGAACATTCTTCACTCCCCAGTCATCACCAAAAGGCAGATTTATGCTGTCCTTCTGCCAGCAACCACATTACATATCTTACGCTGCAGGAATATTCAGATTACAGTACTTTGATTTCTTTTTCACAATAAAGAGGAAAAAACTGAGGTGGAAGAGAACATTACAAGAGTTTATGATTCAACTTCCTGTTGCTTGTGGAGCGACAATCTGTAGTCTCCTTTCCGGGATCCAAATAAAGGCGATGTACCACACATCTGCATGCTCGAATGGGGAGAATAATCCAATGGTTTCTGAATGCAACAGCAAGCTCTGTGCGCAGTGGTCCACCTGAAGACACTACAGCAGCATCCCTATGTTCATGCTCTTCGAAGACGGACTAAGGCTGGAAAACGTTATCAGATGTGAGAAGCATCATTATGATGCAACGTTCTAAGAACTTCTGAAATACTCGGAGAAGATTTGGAAACACTTCTCATTATTCACTAAGCACCCTCGGGAATTAGATCACTCGAAAAACTAAATAGATAGAAGCAAATCCATATGTAGAAAATTACAGCAAAAAAAAGGAACACTGCACCCGATCAATTCAGCCACATCCTCGTGTACTGAAGAACCCACGGACAAACTTCATTTCTAACTCACTCGTTAAACTTCCCTTGCAAAACGCCCTTACTGCTTTCACTTACGGCTCTTTTCAGAAGTAGATTTTTGAGATGGACTCTCTAAGACAAAAAAAATATTTTGCAGTTGCGCTCTCTTTAAAGATGACATCTTCAAACGGGACAATTGGATTCTGCATGCCGCCCCCGACAATGTCTCAGGATCTAGTTTTGAACAGAGGCAATTTTGAACCGTGGTCGGAAACAGAAAATCCCTATACAGTGACATGGCTGGTTCATATAATAGTAACAAGAAATGGGGCGTGGACAAGGGTGGTTTGGAAGTAAGCAAATTAAATATTGCTGTAGGTTACACCCAGACGGTAGCTATATAAACATTTAGGTGAAGCATTTCAACGCCTTCATTAGACGGATGACGGACTTTGAAGACACTTTATTGTCAGTAAGACCCATCTACAGTTTTAGCAAGCATCTAGAACATCGATCTGAATGCTTTTAAGCGGTGCTCGGCTCTGTGGTTAATGCAGATATTCCGGGACCCTGATAGCCAAGAATGCACAAACCTACTGAAGTTGATGGTACTCACGGTCAGCATCTGCAGATGAGGTACACCTTCAATTAGACAGCATGCTATTTTCTATCTGACCACCATAAAATGAGAGTCTCTCTCTCACACCTCATCGGCCATCACACTGAGCGCTGCATCTCGTGACACGCTACCCCACCTTGGTTGCCATCGCGCACATCCCGGGAACACCTTCAACATAGGATAAAAAGAAAAAACCAGACAACATACCCCAAATGCACACCATTAACGGCACTGATTGTTCCCATGTATGTAAGCACATCAGTGCCCTAAACAGAGGTAGTAAGAGGTATATCAATTTTCCAATAGAATGCTTGTGCAAGAAAAAAAACAAGCACGGAATCGAAACCTGTGGTGCGCGCGCACCACAGAGGAGCCGAACGCGGGAATCGAAACCAGTGGTGCGCGTGCAACACAGAGGAGTGGGGGGGCGAGGGAGCCTGTCGTCTGTGCCGCGCGCTGATGCGCGTCCTAGACACGGACGGGAATGGGCGGAGCAAAGGCGGGACATGCGCCCGCCTTTGCCCAATTGCGTGCCGTTATTTTAAAAAAAAACACGCTACAGCCAATGTGGGCTTCCGAAAGCAAAACCACACGCACGAGCGTGTGGGCAGCTTTCAGAAGCCCATAGAAGAGGTCTCGGGCTGCGCGAGCAGTGCTGCGCACTGCAACACTGGGCCCGAGACCTAAAAAGGAAAGGAAAAACAAAAAAAGAGAACTCCACTATGAAAGGGAAAGGGGCAAAATGTTTATAAAAGCAAATTGTTGGAAAGAATGTAGGCCGCAGAAAGAATATGGGTGCAAGAGAATGAAATGCCTTTGTTTAAACAATTCTTCTCTGAGCAAGATATATATATGTATATTTTTTAACTTTTTCTCACCTTATGTAGTAGGAGTCACTTTAGGAGATAGAAAGGACAGAAAGGATTTATGTAAATGCCATTTTCAGAAATATCAGGGATATGAGGTGAACTCAGACAGGAAAAGAAAACCCAAGAAGGAAGGAATACAGACAGCGAGGAAGAAATGAGAGAAGATACGAACAGATAATAAGACGTAGGAGAGGAACAGACATTACAATTATAGATAGCTTTCAGTGCAGAGTACTTACCTGTGTCTCACGTTTCTCTTTCCAAGGGATACTAGACCGAAACTCTCCAACCTGTAAAGGAAAAGAAAAGAACGACAGTGAGGAAAAAGTGAATACCGAATTGAGAACACTTCTTAAGACTGTTCTCAGAAATACCCAGGAAAACAAGCAATTAAGAGACTTGGTTTACCACCTGGTGTTGCATCTTAAAAATAATAAACTCCACAATAGAGCATAACTTAAATCAGCCTCTAGTATTTTCATTCGACAAACAAGATAACCCCGCCGATAGACTCCCATTTTATCTTTGCACCCCCTTGACCAATCGGCACAACTTTTCATCCTACCAATGTAGGAAAAGCTATAGGTATGGAAAGTTTTGTGGAGATTTGTCAAATGGGGAATAGTTATTTGAGAGCAAAAATCTGAGGAATTCCTATTTCTGGAGTCCTAACTTTAACTACAGAGTTCAACCCCCTCAGCTCCTTCCTGGAAAGTTTCAGGGTGATCTGTCAAGTGAGGGCTGAGAAAAAGGTGGGTCCCAAAATGTGTTTTCAGCATGCAATTTTCCATAGGAACTTTAGACACAGCTACAGCCAAAACGGCTGAACAGAATTACACCTAATTTGGCAGAAAGTTATCTTGATCCAGAAAATGTGCTTTTTTTGATTTGGAGTATATCTGTTCAGTAGCTTTAGCGGAATTAAGGTTTAAAATGTATAGATATCTAGCGGCGCAGGACTTCTGAGTTACTACAGTGGAGTACCATGGTATCACTACAGAATACCGAGATACCACAAGCTTAAACCACACGATCTGAAGAGAAAGTTGCGGCTGTTGTTTTATGACTTGGGGACTCGCTCCTGCATTGTCAAAAAACACATAAAAAAAGTAATAAGGGGCAGGGTAGGGGTACCCTACCCCCCTGGCTCTTGTTGGGAGTCCTAGAGAGACACCCCCTCGGGTCAAATTAAAGAGATTTTGTTTCTGTGGTGTGGTGATACCAAGGTACTAATGCGGCACTCAGCGTGGCCCCTATGTTATTTTGCTGTAGTACCGCTGTACCACGGTACCACTGCAGTGCATAGAAAGGGGACGCTACAAGACCTTGAGGGTTGGTCAGAAACATGGTCTTGCCTGCCCTTGACTGTATGCGATTGGGGGTTGGCCACCCACGGGGGGTTGGGACCTGCCGCCAACCACAAACCGCTTGTGGGCAAAGGCTGTGCACGGTGGGGGGTTGGCTACCTGCGGAGGGTGGACCGCCCACGAGGGTTGACTGCAGGTCCTGCAGCCAACCACACGACGCACATGGTTTTCAGCCAAAGACCAGTTATAGTTAACTGACGTAACTATAAATCTATGAAGTTAAACATCCGCAGCATACCTCTACTTTGTATTGGCCTGATACCTTATCAGAGGTTTGTGATTATTCTAAAGTATCATATAGTTATAATTTTATTTTTACATTACTTAAGATGGTTTGCACTTCCTGGTTCCAACGGAAGTCCTCTTTTATCATCATCACCTAAGTATTACGAAGAATTGGTTGAAATCTCTACAAACTAATTTAAGATGGCGCCCAATCTACTTGGCAAAAGTGCTTTACTAAACTCTATTGTCCAGAGACGTTATTTGATATAACAACTTGCAATATTGTATGATTAGGCCTGGTCCCTATATATACATTCTAGAGAGGATGACCCTATTTATTTGTTTTCAATGTGGCTAGAATTGCTTACATTTAAAAAGGATTTTTGTAGTTTGGTATTATTGTTGTTTAAGGTGTCATTCATTACTTTGCTGCAATGAGAAGGTAAAGCTTTTCCTGACCATTGCCACTAAAGCTGTAGGAGTAATGCATTAGAGATTTAGTTAAACTCATGTAAGATGGCATTTGGTTTATATGCTGAGAGTATGCTTTTTACCTTGGACTGTCCTGGTTTCTAAGTGGAGACAATTTGCTCAACAGTATTGGATTGTCTATTGTTTATTTTCTAAAGAACATCCTGTCTGATGCCATGTGTACCAGGTTGAATGACTAATAAATACAGTTCCAGTAGTCCTGCCTTTGGGCAACAGTTTTTTTTGTGCCAATTAGTAACAATCAATGTGACTTATACTTCCTAAAAAATATGAAACTGGAATATATAAAATAAGGGTTCATAATGATTTTAAGGTTTAACTCAGTGTCTAGAATGGAACTATGATAGTTTGGCGACTAGTTCGGAGAGGCTATTCTATACATTGGTCTTTCTGTACACCATGTATTGAAGGTGTATGAATATATTTTAAAGAATATGGCATGTAATATTCACATCCCATACTCTCTTGTTAAACTGCAGATTTTTGCATTATATATAATTTATATCATTTCCCCAATATTTCCTCAGAAAGACTGGTTTGCTAAATACTGCATTTTATTTTAGGAAATCTGAGACAGTAAAGTGACAACTTTTACTCCATAATACGAAATTCTGAAATATAAACACACAGATTGCTGATTTTGGAGTTTATACTAACCTATGAAGTACATTTACATGCAATATACTTGTGATCAGTTATGTATTAAAATAGCTAAGTGGTTTAGCGCAGTGACTTATGCTGTATACTTACAGATGAATTCATTTTCCTTGTTTATAGATATTATTTCAGAAGAAACATATCATAAGGAAAACACAGGAGTTATAGCAAACTAATTGGGTGATGTATGATTAAAAGTTTCTATTAGTTTTCCAAGGAATGGCCCATTTGCAAATGGTCTATAGTTGTTTGGGTCCCAAGGGTCCAGGTTTGTTTTCTTCAATAATGGACACATCTATGTCTTTTTGAACTCTTCAGGAAAAACTCATGTTGTCAAGGAATGCTTCTTTTGAAAACTAATAGAAAGAACAGCAAGCCATGGAGCACGGGAGTGAGACTGAGAGGCTGATACTAGATCTCGGTAAAGAGGTTAGAAATAGATTTGATTTACCTGAGAGTAATCAGAGAGAGATCTGAGACACGTGTCAAACACTCTCGGAGAAAGTGGAAGAATTGTCTTCGAGAACTGTGGTGTTAGAGGACACACTGGCAAAGCTGACAGTGGATGTGGAAACCAACTCCCGGGAGCTGGAGGACCGTAAAAGTACCGAACAATTTAACGCAAACAACTTTGGAGAGAGTAGAAAATCAAGTGAGGCGAAGCAATCTTAAAATTTTGAATGTTCTGGAAGGAGTCTAGGGTTCAGACATCAAATAATTTGCCATCAGGCTGTTTAATGAGGGATTATTTAGGGGAACATTCCAAGAGGACTTGGGAGTTGAAATCCAAAGGGTCCTCCGCAACCTATTCAGAATCAGACCAAATAGGGAGAAACCCAGGAAGATCTTGGTAAATTTTCCTTCCTTTCTGGTGAAGGAAGCAATACTG
Source organism: Calotriton arnoldi (assembly GCA_963921515.1). Taxonomy (NCBI): domain Eukaryota; kingdom Metazoa; phylum Chordata; class Amphibia; order Caudata; family Salamandridae; genus Calotriton; species Calotriton arnoldi. The sequence continues at coordinate 3,069,011 of CAWUFW010001100.1, forward strand.
TCTAAGACCCCGAATTCTAAGTCTTGCTCATTCAAGGGTTTTACATGTTCCATAAGATCAGACCTGTGTCGAGCAACAGAAGAGAGAAAGTTAAATATGGGAATTAATATGGGCAAATTCAGGGAGCTGGAGGTGTCTGTCCTGCTTAAATTCCCAGCGTCACTGAAGGTCGTGTGGAACAACAATATGTATCTTGTCCACAGTGGTGAAGAGGTCAATGGTCTGTTGCAGCAAGTTCAGCAAGGGTGATAAGTCAGTGTAGAAGGTTTAGCATTTAGCACGGTATGGAAGGATTTATAGATATAAGTTGGCAGAATGGGGATAAAAGAGGTGTAGTGGAGGCATGGTGATGCACACTGGAGAGAAGCGGGAAAGGAGGGTGATACAGAGTTGCATTCGCTGTTGGGTCAGGGTTTCTAATAGTAGGAAGCTTTATAAATTATTCAGGAGAGGGAGTACCATAGCACAACCAAATTACTACATAGGCCAAAGAAAAACTTGGAAGGTTCCTCAGGGTTGTGGGGGGGGGGGCACTTGGTTAGAGGGTTGGGTTGGGTAGGGAGCATGTGGGAACATTTTTGTAAAAAAAAGATCCTCATCATTGACAGCATGAAAAAGTGTTTAATAGGATGGGTAGCTGCATTAAATGGACGTGGTAGTGTAAGACTATCTAAGCTGGGTCATAGGAAACTGAATAAGCTTATGTCATGGAACGTAAATGGTCTCCGAGTGAAAAAAACGTGTAGGTCTATTTTGCAGGAGCTAAAGGACCTCAAAGTGGACGTGGTAGTTTTGCAGGAACTGAAATGAGACAGTAAGTTTCGACACAGAGGTGGATTCAGGAGACCTTATTTGCAATTTAAACCTATACAACGAAAGGGATTGCTATCCGCTTGTCTGTAAATTCCAGGTTAAAAAATCAGAGGTGGATGAAAAAGGTAGATGGTCATTCTGGAGATGACCTTTAGGGGAGCGCCATTTGTCTGTGTTGGGTACTATGGGCCAATCGTAGATGATTCGTATCTCCTTAGAGTCCTTTTTGGAAAACTACTGGAATGTAATGCGTCTATCATGATATTGTGATTTTAATATCCTGGTGAGCAGTAAGTTAGATAGATTTAATCGCCCCAGGGAAGACTGTTCTCCAAAAATGACAGGTAGTTTGAAGTCTATGTTGGAAGTTTAGGGCTGAGAGATATCTGGAAGGAAAAAAATGGGGGAACCAAAGGGCCTACTCCTTTTATAGTTTGAAATACAATCATAGCTATAGACTCGACTATTGGTTTGTAGATTATAAGCATACGGGGAAAGTAAGGCAGGTCAGATACTTGCCCAATGCCCTTTCAGATTGCAAGATAGTCTGATTGGAGTTGGAAGAAAAAGAGAATGAGAAGGGAATGAGACCGGGGTGGTGGACATTAGAAAGAATGTATTTGAGGTACCCTAAATCTACTCAATTTCTGGTGATCTAAGGAGTATTTCGAAGTTAATAGGATAGTCGTGAGGAAAGAATTGTGTGGAACGCCTATAAGGCCTTCATACGGGGTATGATCATTGGAGAGAAGAACAAAAGTTAGAGGAGGCTCTGCAGGTAGAGATTCATAGATTAGTGAGCCACCAACATGTAGTCAGCATGATCACCTGAACAAGAAGGAATAAGTCACAAACATGAATATATGTACCTTGTGGAAAAGAAACATCAGGAGAAATGGGAAACTAGAAAGCTATGGCATTTTTATAAAGGTGAAAAGATTGGTAAGTTGCTGGCATGGTATGCGAGAACAGAGACCACTCGGAATACTATTAATTGCATTTCAATTAACCATACGATATCAGCTGGGCAAAAGCAAGAACTAGTACAACTAGAGATGATCAGAGAGGCCTTTACGAGTATTTATCAAGATCTATACAAAGATGAGCTGGTATCTGATATACAAAGTATTAGACAGTTGCTAGATTTGATCTAACTGCCTTGTCTCTCAGAAGAATCTAGAGCGGAGTTAGTGCATGAGATAACTGAAGAAGAGGTTAGGGAAGCCATAAAAGGAATTAGCAATGGGAAAGCAGCAGGACTGAACGGGATACCTGGTGAACTTTACACGATCATATGTTGAGAAGATCTGCCCAATTTAAAAAAAAACGATTTTTAATGGGATACTGTTCAGTGGGAGGACAGCCCCACACTCATGGAACTAGGCAACCCTCACAGTAATTGTGAAACCTAATAAAAAAACCAAGAAATGTGACTTGTACCACCCCATTGTTAAATACAGGTTATAAGATCCTGGCAGGGATAATAGCAAGGAGGTTTAGGGGGTAGTTAATGAAGTTATTCAAATAAAACACAAAGCAATACACCTTTCATCCCAAAGACAAACACAAAATACATACAACAAAGAAACCTCCGTTCCAGATTGGCAGCCCGCCTCAAAATCCCAGCATACTATTAAATAAAACATGGGTGGAACATCTTTCTATGTTCAAGCAGACAAACTATGGAATTCATTACCCTCAAACATGAGATTCACAGATAACCGTCTTATCTTTAGAAGATAACTCAAGAGCTGGCTCTTCCCTACATGACCACCATATTCAAAATATAAAGGTACAGCAATGGTATGCACAAGACACCAATGGTGCATTTATGTGTGTTTGTAAACATGTATAAAATGATTATATGTATGTATTCAGATAGAGGAATTTTTTAGGACCAATGCACATATTACATATGAATAAAAATATATATACTTTCTTATATTTATGCTTAACAAATGTACACACGTATATATTACTTATGGTTAAAATATATACCCTCCTTATATTTACACTTAAAATGTATATAGGTCATTACATACATAACATATAAGTATTTGACTACATGCTTATGGTTCTCTATTTATTATGATCACTCATATCACAAAATATATGCATGATTATACAGAAAGTATGTGTAAATGTTAACTATTCAATACACTTATTACTTCAAAAATCATAAATACATAAATCAAGAATAATTAAATGATAAAAACAAATAATGCAATTTAATTAATGGAAACAAACAAACAGAAATAATACAGGTATGTATCTCTATATGTATATTTTTATACTTACCATAGGAAAGAAAAATAAATAAATATATTTAAAAAAATTTAAAGAATAAAAGAATAAAAAAATATTCTATACATACATGCATATGTGTATACCTTAATCATTATATCCATATATAAGTAGATCAATACATCAATAACATATAAGGTGATGAGTGCATGTTAATGGGTTTATTTTCCTATAATAACACATATCTGTCACAATGTGTAAATGTGATCATAGCAATTGTATCTATAAGTGCTTCATTATTGAAATACTGGAGGAAAAATTAAAAAATAGAAGTAAAATAAAGCTTAATTTACAGCAAAATTGGAAAGTCTGAGTTTGTAAATATTTATCCATGCATGTACATATGGGACTTTATCTATTACAAGTTTATTTTCCGTATGCGTATTATGTGAAAATCTCCATGTACGTATACCTCGTATGTGTGGTTATGTATCTACATATTTATATATTTTACTCCCACCGCAGAGTAAAAAAGGTAACTAATCTTCCCAATTCTCACCAGACCACCACTCTATGACTCATCCTATTCCTCTTCCAAAATATCCCCTACCCCCACCCTGACTCATCCCAAACCTCTTTTACTACTATGAACTCCCAAAGAACCCTCTCCAAACTCTTCCCTCCTCTAGCTATCCTTTATTCTATTCATCCAATGTACAGGCACTCTGATTCATCCTAAACCTCATTTACTACTATGAACGCCGATTAATCCTTTCTAAAACTCTTCCTTCTTCTATCCATCCTTTATCCTATATATATAATTAACAGACTCACATGTCTACCACTCCCACTGCTCCAAATAACAATTTATATTTCCCTCTAGTAATCCACTACTAATCCACCTTTGGGTTTCGGAATAGACTGCTTCTCGCCGAAAAACACTTCAACGCCTCGTCAGGGATAATAAGCACTATGTAAATACAATTACAATGCACTATATTACAACGTGGTTATTTACCACGTATTTTTCGTGGTAACAACTATTTTGTATATATATATGTTCCAACCAACCCGCTTCATGCCAAAACAAGAAGAAGGGCACGCACTCGAGGTAGGTAAAATCTGAAGCACATCTTTATTGCCATGGGTCTCCGCAGCTTCGCACAAACGAGAGACGGGTTTCGGCAGGGAACCTGCCTTTATATATGAAACCAACAACAAAGTCCAGATCACGAAGGGCGCTCTTGACAGCTGGTGCCTGCGGCAAGGCTGGACTTCACCTTGAAATATGTTTGTCACCAATTTCGAAATATAACGCAGCACTCTCCTTGGGATTTAACTTTTCTTTATTAGTCAAGCCATCTTGGTCACGGTGTATAGCGTTAGTCCATCTACGCTTTCACCTATTTATACCAACCTCCCTTCCAGCCATTTATGAGGCATTGTGGGATTGGTAGTTTTATAAAATTAAACAAACACAAAACATAATTAAAGACAACATTTTGCACTTATTCAAGTGGAGTTATCGTTACACAACTTATTAGCATAACATATAGTATGACCAATTTCTAGTATGGATGTAAATACTGCTCACCACGTACCACAGCTGTTTCAGTTTGCAAAGCAATGTGTCTTGGTGACACGTGTGGGATCGTCCACACACTTATCTCTGCATAACTTCTATGAATCATATCAATCCTATGACTTAGTGTCTTTCTCACATTTGTTGGTTCAGCGGCTGAGTGCCCTAATCGCAGTTAATGTTTAATGTGATACTATATTGTCCATTCTGTAACTTAGTGTTTTATTCATGAATGTTTATTTAGCGGCGCAGTGCCCCTCTTGTGTTGATACTTCTTTGTGGCACTAATTTATCCATACTCCGGGTCATTCTTTGTGTTTTCTCGGATTTTTCCTATGAGCCTCACATCTTACATTATTGTAACCAGTCAATTCCTCGGTTGGTCCGTTAGTTAGACAATAGCTCGAATATTATTTGCATAATATCTTATTTGAGAGCGATAACGCAGATATTCTTCTGCACCCAGTTACAGATGTATATACATTTCTTCGTCCCCATTCAGTCCTGTAGGGATCTTTGTTTTGAACCTGATAATGAGTCGTGACTCCAAGCGTCTTAATTTTAATGTCTTATTGCCCCCTCTCTCATGTACTGGCACTGTTGCAAGTCCTGAATATGTCATATCCAACCACGTTTTTCCTTCATGTGTCAACATGTGTTTAGCTACTGCGTACGTTGGCTCCTTATTTTGAGGTGCCCTAATGTGTTCCAGCATCCGTTTTTTAGGGGGCATATTGTGCTGCCTATGTATTGTTTTCCACATGTGCACTCAATAAGATATACTACATAAGTTGATTCGCAGGTGATTGTTTCATTGATGTTAAATGCCTTTACCTGTGGATCAGTGATGGTCTTCCTGTTCTTGCCAATTTTACAGGCTTTGCAGCTACTGCACTTACTGAATCCCTTTTGTAATCCTTGTAACCAGGATTCTGGTTTCCTCAATACGAAGTGACTATTCACCAATTTATCTGATAGAGATGGTGCTTTTCTGAATGTTATTTGTGGTCGTTTCCCTAGTTGTTTTCCAATATCCGGGTCTTTAGTTAGAACATTCCAATTCTTGTTCAATATTCTACGAATTTTGAAACTTTCCTTGCTATAGGTTAGAAGCATTCTGATTGTATCGTCTTTTTGTTTTTCCTCACTTTTCTCTTTTTTGTTCACCAAGGTTTCAGCGCGTGTAAGGCATCTTGCTTTTTTCTCTCCACGGTGAATGTCGTTGTATTTATACCCTCTTTGTAGGAATCTTTGTTTGGTTTCTTTGAATTTAGATTCCATTTCTTTGGCCTCAGAACAGTTTCTTTTTATTCTGATGAATTCTCCGTAGGGTATGTTCTTTTTCAATGTATCCGGATGGAAGCTCGTTCCATGGAGCACACTGTTGGTAGATGTGCTTTTACGGAAGACTGTAGTTTCTATTTTGTTTGATTTTACATATACCTTCGTGTCCAGGAATACTATTTCAGTTGCGCTGATGTTATGGGTGAACTTTAAACCAACTTCGTTGTTGTTCAGAATCGCAAAGAATTCCAGGAACTCTGTTTCTGTGCCATTCCATAGAAGAAATAAATCATCTATGAAGCGCAGCCAGAATGCCACTTTGGCCATGTATTGTTCATTTTCTTCTCTCCAAGCTATGGTTTTCTCCCACCAGCCCATCACGAGGTTGGCGTAGCTTGGAGAGTAGGAAACTCCATGGCGGTCCCGCAGCTCTGGGAGTAAAAAGTTTTGTTGAACAGAAAAACATTGTTCCTGAGACATAGCTCAATCATTTCTGTGAGCATCTGAGTATGGGCTTTTGTTTTAGAAAATACGTGACCGCCTGTATCCCAATATTGTGAGTTATTGATGTGTACAGGGATACTACATCTATGGTTACTAATAAATATTCTCTTTGCCATTCAGTTTCCATTAGGATTCTTAGGAAATCCCCAGTATCTTTCATATATGAGGTCAAGGTGGGTACTATTGGCGCCAAGAAATGGTCCACGTACGAGGAGCTGTTTTCTTAAAGTGACCCACAACTGGAAATTATGGGTCTTCCCGGAGGTCTCGTGAGTGTTTTATGAACCTTCGGAAGAAAGTAGATTGCCAGTATTATTGGGTTGTCATTACTCAAGAACAACACCTCTTCATCACTCAATAATCCTCTTTCATGCCACGTCTTCAATTTGGCAATTTCAAAACAAAGATCCCTACAGGACTGAATGGGGACGAAGAAATGTATATACTTTTTTTTTTTTTGAGTTTTATAGAGCGCGAACTTGACCCGTTAGGGTATCAGAGCGCTTTACAGGATTAACAAGTTGTATACAAAAGAACTTAGGAAAGGGGGTGGAAACATTCGGGATAAAAACAGGTATATACATTTTACAAGAGCGAGAGATCCAAGAGCCTAAGGGTGGGATGCCTGGAGGTGCCGGGTGGATAGCATCCGGTTAATCCAAGATGTGGCATTAATAGGATATAAAACAAAGTCGCTGAGGTGAATGCAATGCAAGAATTAGGAAAGGAATTTGCCCATTAGGAAGGTTTTGACATCTGTAACTGGGTGCAGAAGAATATCTGCGTTATCGCTCTCAAATAAGATATTATGCAAATAATATTCGAGCTATTGTCTAACTAAGGGACCAACCGAGGAATTGACTGGTTACAATAATGTAAGATGTGAGGCTCATAGGAAAAATCAGAAAAAACACAAAGAATGACCCGGAGTATGGATAAATTAGTGCCACAAAGAAGTATCAACACAAGAGGGACACTGAGCCGCTAAATAAACATTCATGAATAAAACACTAAGTTACAGAATGGACAATATAGTATCACATAAAACATTGACTGCGATTAGGGCACTCAGCCGCTGAACCAACAAATGTGAGAAAGACACTAAGTCATAGGATTGATATGATTCATAGAAGTTAGGCAGAGATAAGTGTGTGGACGATCCCACACGTGTCACCAAGACACATTGCTTTGCAAACTGAAACAGCTGTGGTACTTTGTGAGCAGTATTTACATCCATACTAGAAATTGGTCATACTATATGCTATGCTAATAAGTTGTGTAATGATAACTCTACTTAAATAAGTGCAAAATGTTGTCTTTAATTATGTTTTGTGTTTGTTTAATTTTATAAAACTACCAATCCCACAATGCCTCATAAATGGCTGAAAGGGAGGTTGGTATAAATAGGTGAAAGCGTAGATGGACTAACGCTATACACCGTGACCAAGACCTGTGTGGTTGAAACGCGTAGGTGAAGGAGTAGATGGCTTGACTAATAAAGAAAAGTTAAACCCCAAGGAGAGTGCTGCGTAATATTTCGAAATTGGTAACAATTATATTTATATATATATATATCAAACACAATCGTTTCGAAACATCAAACAAACGATGCCACAGCCACAAAAGTCCTTTACAGCGTGATTTATTTCTCAAGCCAAGTCACTCTACGCGTTTCGGAGTTACACCTCCTTGCTCACGAGTACGAGTGAAATGTAAATCATGGTGTTTTAAACTAATCATGTGACACACCTTAGAGTCATAGACAGTGAAAACAGATTCAATGGTAGTTAAACATTCACGATCAAAAGAAAGAGTCCTAGAGTTGAGAAGACTAGAATCAAAAATGATTATTAAATATCACACGATGTATCCAGAAGGGCATAATTGTGATGAAGCGCTCTCAGTGCATTTAGGATGAAGGTCTGTCTGCTTGTTCACACTTTTTGTCTATACTATCTGGAACGGCGCTGCTGTTAAAAATAAGTGTTTTTATGATTGATTTTATTCCTCACTTCTCTTGTAAATAGAAATTTTAGTGAATGTAAAAGAAGTTGTATATGTGTTATGGTTACTCACTTATTGTTATATTTATTATTTTTCACAGGTTCTGGGTGTGTTATAAACGACAAAGGGAAGGCATAACGAATGAGAATATCTGGGAATGCGAATTGGAGATACGAATGTTGAAATTAAGAGACTAATAAGTAATTACATTTACCCACTTGGGTTTGATCTGAATAGCCTAATGGACTTATTGACTGGGCATGGACTGGAAAGAAATACAAGCGCATATGTAATTTGTGTTTTGCCGTAATTTGGTGTTGGAATGTAATGGAACTTGCATTTAGGATAGAGATTAAACAGTAAGATATCACTTTGGGGAAATCCATATGCCCACAGGGGCTATATTGGTCGCAGGGGTCTTGTTGATATGAGCAACAGATCGATAATTTCTTATTACGCACAGGCGTGTCAACATTACGATGGTGTACATTAGCGGCACGTAAAGGCTGGTATCACAGCCACAAGGCAAATGAGGACTTTTTAGCGCTGTCATGTATATGTAATCAATGTCTCTTTAATAATTGACCGCACGCACTTGTGATGTTATTTTTTTTTTTTTATTTTAAGTTGATTTTTTCTGACTAACGTTCATTGACAGAAATTTGAAGTATTTACTGTGTATCTCCAAAATTATGCATTTAAATCAATGTAATGCTCTTTTGATCGTGAATGTTTAACTACCATTGAATCTGTTTTCACTGTCTATGACTCTAAGGTGTGTCACATGAATAGTTTAAAACACCATGATTTACATTTCACTCGTACTCGTGAGCAAGGAGGTGTAACTCCGAAACGCGTAGAGTGACTTGGCTTGAGAAATAAATCACGCTGTAAAGGACTTTTGTGGCCGTGGCATCGTTTGTTTGATGTTTCGAAACGATTGTGTTTGATGTTTGGGGTTCGCGACCCCGTCATGGCTCGCCATTGTTAGTGGCTCGGGTTTCTGCGCGAATCAACTGTAGTGGATATATATATATATATATACACACACACATGCCCCCACACACGCACACATATACACAATAACTCATGTCCTAAAGTAACTGTAACTCACTCTCACTATGCACAGTGTTGTCAATAATGATGTCATTTCAGATGCTGCAGTGATTTTATCAATGATGTCACAGAACATGTCAAGAGTGATGTAGTATGTGAGGTCATAAGCAGTGCATGGTGAGGACACGAGTTATAGTTACTTTCGGGCACGAGTCATAGTTACTGGAGATAACAATAACTGGTGAATGTTAATGGTTTTGGTCATTTAAAGCAGTATGTTTTAACTGACATTTTCACCTAACTATAACGTCTCTTTAACCCTTAGGTTTTTACAGTGAATTTCTAAGGTTTTTTTTAATGCAAAGTAAGAACTTATTACCATACCTACCTATAATGTCACTTTAACCATTGGTTTTGTCAGTGATTTTCTAGGGTTTTTTAAAATGTAAAGTAAGATGTCAATCACTGTGCGCGGCTTGTGGTTGGGTGCTCCACCCTCCCGCCGCACACAGACTTTGGCCATATGCTGCTTGGGGTTGGGCTTGCACCCAACCCCCCACAGGCACTCAAGCCCCCACAGGCACAAAACTCCCTTCTTTTATTTTTTGGGGGTTCCATGGATCCACCGCAACTCCAGAGAGAATCCACAGAGGTGTCATAATGGGCATTGCGGTAGATCCGCGGATCCACAGAATCCCCCAAAAACATTTTTGCTTCTAACCTCCCCCCTATTAGTTTATTTGGTTTTATTTTTTAATACTTGGGGACCAAGTTCTCGAGTCCTAAGATGGAGCCTGAAAATGTTCCTTGAGGTTGCGGCCAGCCAATCACAACACATGGTTGTGCTTCAGATAAACTGCGCACCTCTCCCCTTAAAAAAAAAAAAAAGACCCTAGGGGATGAGGTCCCCGTCGCCTGAAGTGTCTTGGGAAGGAGGGCTGCAACAATGGGTTGGATGCAGGGCCAAACCAAAGGCCAGGCCCTGCGGCCAATGCTTCGCCTCACACGGACAAAGGCTGTGAACGTCAGGGCATTGGCTTTACGTATGGTAATAAAATATTACGTTAAAAATACCCTAGAAATTCACTGCAAATAAACAAAGGTTAAAGTGATGTTATAGTTAAGTGAACATTTCAGTAATAACATAATGTTTTGAACTCAAAAAACCACTGAAATTTGCTCACTATAGTTATCTCCAGAAACTATAACTCGTGCAGTAAGGTAACTATAACTTGAAGACACATAAATGTAAAATAGTACCTCGTGCATTGCAATCCATGCACTCCATAGGAGGTGGAAGATTACACCCTAACAACCAATAGCATTAGAAATAGTCCTCTGAGCTGAGTCAATAGGTGATTGGCAAAGTCTTTAGACAATTGCTGAAAGAAGCTGTTTTAAAAAAGGCAATAGTTGAAAGGGGCAAACCTAACGTCTACTCTATGCATATGTAAACAAGTCTATTTAGACAGATTTGTTGTCAACCCCATACCTAAAAATGCCTAGCCTAAAACATGAAAAACATATTCCACATGTCTACTAAAAAATAAACCTTTGCATGTTTTTAACAGCCTCCTAAAAAAAATGAAACAGCAGTAAATAAAGAGACATTTCTAGTTGCAATTACATGGTAGTATGCAGAATTTAGGGCCTCATTACGATGTCTCGGTCAAGGGACTGACCGACACCCCGTCGACGGTCCCGACCGACTGACAGTCGCACTCCAAATACTTTACAATGGGAGGATGCATTCCGGCCGGAATGCACGCTCTCATTGTAAAATGCGAGGTGCAGTTCATCCCTGCACCCTGTGTCAGGCACCTCAAGGTGCTTGGCACAAGGTGCAGGGATCAACAGGGGGGCACCATAGGTGCCCCCTTGGCCTCCAAATGGAGGCTGCGCACCAAAGGGGGCCCTGCTGGGGGCCCCCAAAGTCGAGTTCCGACAGCCTTTCTGTGTCGGGAAGGCCAGCACGGAAAGGCTGTTGAAACCCAACATCGTAATCCCGCAGGCGGAAAGAGCCGCCCTGGGGATTACTGGCCGCATTCTGACTGGTGGACGGGCTCTCCGAGCCTGTCGGAATGACCGTTTGCATTCCTTTCCGACTGACTCCATCGTAATGGGTTGGTCGGAAAGGAATCCGACCGGCATATTACGATGCGGTCGGAACGGCTCCGACCAACGGTCGAGAGCCGTTTCCGACTGCATCGTAATTAGGCCCATAGTGTGCAGCGAATTGTTTTATATTTTCCATGCATCTGCTACCTAACTGTAGACTGCATATTACACGAGTGTGGGCCTTGTCATCCAAAAAATAGCATAGCATCTAAGTCAATAAACACCTTAAGCGCCCTGTTCATAAAAAAAGTTGGAAAAATCCATGTGCAGATCACCATCTCTGCCTGAACGTATTTTCCTACTTTTTTCAATTTATAAAGATTCCCAGGATTACGCCTGAAAAAATGCACCAGGTGCAAGCTTCCAGGCAGTCTCATGGGAAGGCCATGTAACTTCCCCTGCAGAAACATACACGATTGTGGGTGTTCCCAAACTTCCAAGGTAACCCATGCCTAGAAATGTCCCCCTTCCCACGTTTTGGGTGGGATTTACAGTCTGTGGTGATCTCCGCACTTAGGAAGAAGATCTACGTACCTGCAAATGCGTTTGCTTGTCAGAAATTCCTTTGTGAATTCCTGGTAGACGTCAAATAGGCATATTTGGTCATAAACTTGAGTTTATTTCCAAGTTTACATTTCTAAATAGGCCCCAAACTGTGTAAGTGTATTGCCTGATTCCCACCACAAACCTCACTTACACTGCCATTAAACAAAGCCTTTAAATGCTGCCAACTGACTACCGGATAACCTGAGACCCGAAGGAGACTGGGTGGTACATTACAGTGCTACATTTTCACCAACTGTATATAACTGTTCAAATATTCACACAGTCTTAGCTATGCAACAATTCAGAATGTTTGCATTTATGACTGCAGTAAAAACCAATACAATACATAATGACATCAAGCACTAACACAGACTAACATACAGCACTGAACACTACCCTTAATGAGATCAATAGGACATTTACAAACACAAGTATTAGCAAATCCAATTAGTTTAATTCTAGCATTCGAGGTCTGACAAAAACAATAAAAATACCTGCTGCGTTGCAAAACAATTGAAAAACAACCGGCTGGCTGGACACCTCCATGAGGGGGAAGACATTTGGGCCTGGCGAGGGGAGGAAGGAGGAAGCAGACCAGGAGACCAGGAGACCATAAGCCCTGCGATGCCACCACATTGAAGCGGCCAAGCAGGGGGGCTAGAGTGAGCCTTGATGAGGGAGACAACCCGAAAGAGATCAATACTGGGGGCTCCTTTGCGGCGTGGTGCCTCCTGGGATCCCTCACCTTTAAGGAGACTAGTGCTTGCTGGGAAAAAGTAATGGCAGATCAGTGAAAGTCTGCAACCATACCTCAACAGAAGGGATACACAGACAACCCAGACAGGCATTGTGATAGGGTGCTGCCACGTATGAGATGGCCTGAACGACCATAACATGTGAACAAGGAACAGTGAGGAGAGACTGGTGGGGGCGCCCATACCTGGGGCTGGTGGCTGGGACGGTGGGATGGGTGGGACCCCCCCTGAGCAGGAGCCTCGAGGGTACCAGATGTCTGGTCCCCGGGATTGGATGCTCCCAGAGGCAGGGTACATCACTCCCTAGGTGGCGCTACTGTGGGGCCTTGGACAGTTCGAAAACAATCTGGAGTAGTAGAGGAGGGAAAGAAGATAGGACTTGCTGGATAAACTCCTCTAATGCAGACGGGCCCAATGTGGAACAGGCCACGAAGGGGAGAGTACACAAGCTGGGCCGCCGAAAGCCAACCAAACCCCCACACAATGAGAGCAACCCCCAGGTAGCAGACAGCACAATGGAATGGAGGGTGATGGTGGGTGACAAGGGGCTAGAGGTACACATAGCAGCCATGCTGGCGGCAAATAATTAGATCAAAACAGCCTTAGACCTTAATGTTGATACTGTAGCACGGGGTGAACATCCTGAGAACTGACCATTGGAAACTGGCGGAAAGCGTCTGGGACACAGAGACCACTCTGGCGCAGGTTGAACCCCTGATGGCTAAGACAACGGCCCACGTGCGCACACTAAAACTGGAAGCTAATCTAACGGACAAAATCAAAGATGCTGAGAGAAGATCCCATCGCAACAATATCAGACTGGTGGGTATCCCAGAAAATGTGGAAAGCCGAAGCATGGAATTGTTCCTAGAAGAGTGGTTGTCCTCGGTGGTGTAGGAGGGGAAAGCCTCAAAGTGATTTACCGTGTAGAAAGCAAATAGAGTTCCCAGAAAGCCACCAGTGCCCAGGGCGCCGTCGAGGGTGATAGTCACCAGACTGTTAAACTTTCTAAACTGGGACGCCATCTTGCAAAGGGGGAGGAGGCACACTACACCACAGCAGTGCAATGCCAACGAGAAACCTTCATAGGAGTTGAACAGCACCTTAGGGAACTTAGATATGTATTGTTTTTTCCAACAAAACTCTGCATAATTGAAATGGGGACCTCGCAAATCTTCACAATGCGACAGAGGTTTGGGACTGGCTAAAGAGCTGCGGACACTCCCTCCCTGAGGACAGAGAGATGAGCCATCCGTCAAAATGGCGGACACGTAAGAGGCAACTCAAGGTGGGGAGTCGCTCTCACCCGTCCCCGTCAAAAGTTCAAGAAGGGTTTGAGAGAACGAAAGTTGTGTAGGGCATATGGAGGTCAGGTACCTTGGGGACCTCCAACAGATGGGAACCTATGCTGAGAGAGACTGAGGAATCCGTTGAAACGAGGAGAGGATGGAGAAGATCCGGACCTTCTGGTGGCTACCCAATGACATCTGAGGAGATCATTTAAAGACTTCTATAGACCAAGACCGACGGGTAGATGGATTATTCCCGCGATGGCCGAGGCTGGCACGGCCGGTGACTGATAGTACATATTACCCGTGGGTGGTGCCCTCACACCGGGAACATGGCACATGGTGGTCCAATGTTTCTGTATCAACAGGAAGGATGCATCCAAACAGCCAATAGAAAGAAGTTTAGGTGAAAGTACTTCTGTGGGCTGATCAAAGATGTGATTGGCAAAAAAAGCTTCATTTCAGTTTTCTCACCTTAAAACGTTCTCCACTTCATTGTCGAAGGGGAGATATTACCCTGATTATGAAATATAGTTCCCTTTTACCTGTTCCCAAATTTTGGCATATACTCAGTTGTACACTACGGGTACAAATATAAATCCTTGCTATGGCTCAGCTTGACAGTGAGAAAAATCCAGTGAGGGCAGCTGGTCCTGTTGGATAGTTGTGTAAGTAGGTTACCATAGTGCGCATTGCGAGGAGATTAAACAAGTGTGCATGGGTTTGCATTGAATATGTGTGTGGGGGGCTGTCACAGGTCTGTGTTGTAAGGAGTTGGCACTGGTGTGTAAGGACAGCCATCCATATAGGCAGTGGCGTAGCCAGGTGGCCATGGGCCCTGGTACAAGCAAAGTAGCTGGACCTTCACACTAGGGTGACATGTCAGGCTGTCAGATTCCCCCGACACTCCTAAACCTCCTTCGACAGAGTCTGCAGCTGCTATATCAACTTACTTACTATCATTCTCATGCATACACTATTGTATTTCCGCTCCCTGCACTGCATTTCTGTAAGTCAAAGTGATAACCCTAAAAAGCATTACCAAAGCCAATAGGTTTGGTCTTTGTAAAGTGCATGCACACAAAGACATAACACCCAGGGGCCCCATACTCACACTGCTGTCCTCATGTAGGCACATTGCACTCACACAGGCACAACTTTTAACCTGTAGGACACTCACCCTGCACTCACAGAAGACAATGTTAATCCTGCATTCATAGGCAGATCCCTCACAATGACTCACAAAACATGGATTCTATACTAACACAAGCAGACTGCTCACGCACAGGTACACCGCGCACTAGGAAGGGCCAGAGTTTGGACAGATTGTGGCATAAGAGATACAGGCTGAGTATCTGGTGCATCGGTCCACTCAAAGCTCTTGAAGTAAGCTACACTGAAGCCTAAATCTCCCATCAGCCACACGTGGACCAGCACTGCAGACTATATGGGTCTGATCTTTTTGGACTTTTGTGGCAAAGAGTTTTGGCATCAAAAAACACAAGGTGGTGGTTTTCTTTGTAGTGCAAACATATGTTAAAATAAATACAAAGAGAAAAAAAGAAAAACAAAAGAATAAATATGCCAACTAAATGTGGAGGGCATGTGCTTCAATAAAACAATTTAAAACTAAAGTTTCACATTTCTCTGCCATATGTGGAACAGTAAAAAATGATATAGTATGCAGAAAACTGTTTCAAGTTGGTGGCATGGTTTTGAAGCTTAAAGCAGTGATGCCTGGCACTCTACATCAGAATGTTGTGGTCCAGTAGCAATGGCAGCGGAGATGCTGGTGCTCTCATCACTCAATTAGCACTAGTCTGCATTTGGAGGTGAGCTGCAGGGTGATAAAATGAAGGAAATATCTACTGAGGTCGGACTCCTCTGGATGCAGAGTGGCACAGAGTGAGGGGGCAAAATACTGTTTTTCAGACTACCTGACATCCTAAAGACTAGCGGTTGTCTACTTGGCAGAGCCAAACATTGGCAACAAAGCTAATGGCTGAAGACAGCTGGCCCAATGCCCAATTGTATGTCGGCTGTTCTGAAGAACTGAACTATTCTGTGCCCAACTGAAGTGGGCTTACCTAAAGTACATTTTCTTTAAGCACAATTATGTATTTCTTTTGAGGAAACATGAGGCTGGTGAGACAGCTACAACAGTATTTTAGTCAGACCTAAAACTCACAGGAATAGATAGAGCACAGGGAGTAGGAGCACAGGGGGTCCTTGGCTCATACGCGTAAGGCACACAGCACTGGTCGAGGGCATCACAATCTTCCCTGAAAAGCATGGAACTAGCATGGTATTACAGGACCAGTGCAGGCAAGCATGTTACTGCGGTGCCAATAAGTGCATGCTTCCTTCAAACACATGGAACACATGTGATACTGCAGAGCCAGCGCAAGCTTCATTCAAAGATATGGAAAAAAGACATGGAACAAAGCTCTGCAGGGCCAGTGCAAGGTTTCTTCAAAGACACGGAGCAAGCGTGGTACTCACGGCCAGATAAGCTTGCTTCAAAGACATGGAACAAGTGTGGCATTGGGTAGCACCATTTAACGCCTCTCTTTTTTTTTTAATAACAAATTTTATTTGCATTTGTGAAAAGACAATGGGCAATCGCCCTACAGTGGTCTGTAGGAGAACTTGGCATACAGCATCTCTGAAAACCATCTTTGTGCCCATATTAAAACACCTGCTGAACATGCAGGTCAAACAACCAACATAACTTGCAGACGGCACGAGATCTACAGAGAATCTATGAAAAACATGATATAGAACCATCATCCCTACATAGCTTTGAGATTTCCCAGCATTAAAGAGTGTAGGTATAGTAGTAATTATGGGTCCACTGAGGGCAATGGGGGTAGCTCCATGCCCCGATACATCGCCCACCGGTTCCATATTTTCCTGTGTTTTTGAGGGCAGCCGCGTGCCAGGAAGACTGCCATTTCCGCCCCCATACATCTATCAAGCTCCCTCTTCCACTTGCCAAGTGACGGGGCCCTTGTGTTTTTCCAGGATTGCGCTATATCTCGTTTGGCTACGACAAGGGCTAGGAACAGCAGGTGTTGTCTATATATGTTGCCCCCTATATCTTCTGTAGCATGCAGGAGAAAGAGTCGTGGGTTTAACTGGAGCTCCCACCCCAGCACCTCCTGAAGACAAATCCTGATTTTGTTCCAGTATGGCTGCAGCACCGTGCAGCCCCACACGGTGTGCAGAAATGTCCCCTCCTCTCTATCGCACCGCAGACACATAGGGGACTGAATCATCCCCATCTTACACAGTCTGACCCGTGTATAATATACCCGGTGTAGGTACTTGAATTGTATCAGACGGTATCAAGTCGAGACCGCCGCCCCACGCGGGCTCGCTATGGCCTCGGCCCAGTCATCGTCCGTTATGTCAGGGATATCAACTGTCCAGGCCCCACGTGTCTTGTCCAATGTTGTCGACGTGTGTGTTATTAACGTCTGGTATACCTGTCTTATTTTGTGTCGGCCTAGGTCACCCATAAGTAGGCGACCCTCTAAGGGGTGAAATTCCGGCAGGGCATCCACAGTGCAGACGAGGGGGGTGAGTGCATGGCGAAGTTGAAGATATTTATAAAACTGTGTTCTGTGCAAATGGTACTCAGTTTGTAATTGTTGGTATGTTTTCATAATGGTACCCCGCATTACATCTCCAAGGGTTGATATCCCCACCAGGTCCCACCTCCGGAAGCCCTGTAGGGCCGCCACCGGGCGTAGGCATGTACCATGCCACAATGGAGTTGCCCGAGTAAGCCTCCCTCCCCAGCCCATCTGCCGCACCTTGGTCCGCCAGAGCGAGATTACTACCCTGCACGCAGGAGGTAAGGCTTCTAAGCGTGCTGTGCTATATAGGAGGTGTAAGAGGGGGTATGCTCTAATGCTGTGTGTTCCGCTGCATATGCCGGGTCTGTCGGGGAGTTGTACCACCACTCATTAAGCACGAGTAAATGTGAAGCCATATAATAGGAGTATATATCCGCAGCCGCAATGCCCCCGCAGTAGGTAGATGGCACGCATGTGCGAAGTGCGACTCTGACCGCGCCGCTGTTCCAGAGGAATTTATTTTGTATAGCATTGACCTGCGCGAACCAGGTGCGCGGAATCGGATATGGGAAGTTTTGAAGGCGATAGAGCAACCGGGGAAGCGAAACCATTTTAAATATTGCGGATCGGCCATAGAGAGACAGCGGGAGCGAGGACCATATATTAGTTTCACTATTCAGGCCGGCAAGAAGAGGGGTAATGTTATGTAGCCAGGAGATCCTGGGGCAAGCCGATATATAGATCCCCAGATATTTGAAGCCATCTGTCGCATGAGTCAGCTGCGCTGCCCAGGCGTCACGACCCTGAGGGCCACATACCGGGAAGAGGATTGACTTGGCCGGGTTCGTATGGATAACGCCTCTCTTAGATACAACGAACCAGCAGCATTTCAGATTTGGTACAAGTGTAAGGAACAGCACTGGGGCTGTAAGTGCAAACTTGACTCGCACATTTAGAAAGATTTCCACACACAAAAAAAAAAGTACAGCACCAGACAGGAGTACATGCTTCCCTCACACCCATAGAACACATACCGGTCTGGTCAGAAACAATGTAAGCTTCCCTCATGCACAGAACATGGACAGCATCTGCAGCAGCAGCCCACGCCTGTGTGTAAACACACACACAATGTGCAGCATTTGGAAGCAGTGTAGGTTTCCCTCATACACAGAACAGGTACAAGATGGTCATCAGCAGTACAAGATAAGCTATCCTCACACACAAAACAGGAATCACACTGATAGCAGCAACTAAGCATATTTCAGACTCAGAATACCGGGAGAAAAAGTATAGAAGTGGGTGAGCCACTGAAGGCTCGAGCCAGATGCTATTCTCTGGTTTGGTTTGAGGTCCTCTTAAGTCCTCGAGCCCAAAATGAGCTTCACTTTACTGTGGCTTCTGCCTGCTACTTCTCTCTAACTTCATGCACCAAGAATGTAAGACAAAGCATTAAAATTTGATGTCAAACAGGAGAGAGAAAGGGATACCAATTTAGTGGCTCAATCACACAATATGAGACCATAAAACCTGGGATCAATCCTAGCATCGCCAGTTGACCAATTTCTGTGATCCTTCGCATATTTTTTTATTTATTGTGCCTCTGAATGCAATTATATAATCCATATACTGTATAGAACTTTGTAGACACTTTATCACCTTTTTACATAATATTTGTTCCTCAATTTCTATGCCAAATGTTCCCATGGCGCAGCTCAAGCCTGGGCTCTTAGAGCCAATATGGGCTCTTAGAGTCAAGACAAACCCATACCTCGGTCCTCCCTGTTGATCTGTTGGCTCGCCCTCCTCTTCTGTGTATAACATTTATTCGCATTCCCCGTCTCTCAGTATCTCATTCTCGGAAGCAACATCTTGTTTTCTGAGATTCTGGCAGGTTTCCACAGGCCTCAGGAGGCTAACTATTCCTACTGCAGGTTTTAGTAAGGAAGACTTGTGCGTTAGTGACTCTAAGAGTTGTTTAAAGTTACCTATGCATTTGTTTTAGCATAAAATGAAACAAACAACCCTTAAAGAATTCATTTCCCCAGTTCCAGCACTCTGACATAAGCAAGTCTCTGTTCTATTACGAACCCCTGTTGTCTGCCCTCCATTCGTCAGGTTGAACGCTGTGATTACTGACTATCTTGTCTTCAGAAGCCGCACAGCAGCATGGGCATTACTTCTTCTTTAACCCACCTGTTAGAGGAAGGCAGTCAGCAGTGGCGGCCGACACAATGAAAAGGTTGTGGGGCAGGTGGAGGTGGTGCGGGAGAGGGAGCACGGGGGGGTGTTAATAAATACATCAACAAAAAACACGTACCTGAAGCTGTCCGGCTGCATCGTTCTTCAGTGTTCTGCTGCTTCCTGGTCCCAGCAGACACTGGGACAGCAGCAGAGACTCCCTGCGCAATCCATGTATTGTATTGTATTGTAATTGCATTTATATGGTGCTTACTACCCCTGACGAGGCGTCGAAGCGCTTTTTTGGCGAGTAGCACGCTACTCCGGGACCCATAGAGGATTAGTGATGAATTAGTATAGTGAAACATGCAAGTAAATTTTAAGTGGTGGATATAGTTATTTGGATTCGGAAGGATAGCAGAGGGATAGAAAAGGAAAAAAGGTTTGTATTTATATAGCGCTTGTTACCCCTGATGGGGTGTTGAAGCGCTTTGTTTTTGGCGAGTAGCACGCTACTCCGGAAACCCATAAAGGATTAGTGGTGAATTAGTATGGTGAAATATGAAAGTAATTTGAGTGGTGGATATTAGTCAGTTATTTGGAGTGAGAAGGATAGCGGAGGGATAGAAGGGGAAGAAAGGTTTGTATTCATATAGCACCTGTTACCCCTGATGGGTGTTGAAGCGCTTTTCTGGCGAGTAGCATGCTACTCCGGAACCCATAAAGGATTAGTGTTGAAAATTAGTATAGTGAAATATGAAGTAATTTGAGTGGTGGATATGTTATTCAGTTATTTGGATAGAGAAGGGTAGGCGGCGGGATAGAAGAGGGAAAGAGGTTTGTATTTATATAGCGGTTGCTACCCCTGATTGGATTTTGAAGCGCTTTTTTGGCGAGTAGCACGCTACTCTGGAACCCATAAAGGATTAGTGGTTAATTAGTATAGTGGAATATGGAATTTTAGAAGTGAACATGTTAGTCTGTTATTTTGATTGAAATTATAGTGGAGGGATAGAAGAGTGAAGGATTTGGATATGGTTTTTTTTGTTTGTTTTTTGTTTTTGGAGGTCATAGCAGTAGGAGGAGGCTTTTGGATGAGTAAAAAGGGGAAGAGTCAGAGGGAAGAGTTTTAGAAAGGTTTGTTTTGGGGGATCGGTATAGTAAAAGAGGTGTCAGATGATGCAAGGAGGGGTAGAGTAGGGGAGAGTCTAGAAAGGGTTATTTTGGGGATCATAGTAGTGGTATGGGGTTTGGGATAAATGAGAGAGTGGATGTAGCGGATATATTGATAGATGTATAGGGTGAGAAATAGGGTAGTGCATTGGAAAGAGTAGTAGAAAGAAGTTTGAGATGAGTCAGAAAGTTGGGTTAGAAGATATATTGAGAGAAGTCTAGGCTGAGAAATAGGGTAGTGCATTGGAAATGCTAAATAAGAAGAAAGTGATAAATATATAGATCCATAAGTACATTGAAAGTATTTAGATGCATAAAGGAGGTAAGTATATGTAGATTAAAGATATTGATAGAGGTACAGGCTGTGAAATAAGGTAGTGCATTGGATATGCTTTTTCAGGAGGAAGAATAACAAACACACAGATCCAAGTACATGGAAGGTACATAGATGCACAATGGAAGCAAGTGCATGTAGACCAAAGATGCACCAGATAAACACCGGTTTTCAAGTGTTATTGTACTTTATATATTTTTTTTAACAACATAATTATTCTACGTGGTTATACAAAGCAATACACAAAGATTGGTACATATCTATAGTGAAAATAAATGCTTATATACAGAGGGATATGCTGTAAATTTCTGTTTGCGTATGGTGCTTAAGTGGGGAAGAGCCAATTCTTGAGTAGTTTTCTGAAGATAAGGAGGCTGTCGGTGGATCTTATGTTGGGGGGTAAAGAGTTCCATAGTTTGGCTGCTTGAACAGAGAAGGATGTGCCACTCATGGTTTTTTTCTTGTATCTTGGGATTTTGAGGCGAGGTGCCCCTTTAGAGCGAAGGTTCCTTTGTTGAATGTGTTTGGTGATTTTATTCCTGATGAAGAGCGGTCCCATTCCATGTATCGCTTTGTGGGTGATACAAAGCAGCTTGAACGTGGATCTTCTGGCAACTGGTAACCAATGCAGGACTTTCAAGGCAGGTGAGATGTGGTCTCGCGGTTTGATATGCAAGAGTAGTCTGGCAGCCGAGTTCTGAATCCGTTGTAGTCTTTTCACGGTCGTTAAAGGTGATCCGTGGTGGAGGCTATTGGCGTAATCAAGTTTGGACAGAACAAGGAAGATGGTAGCTTGGACCTTGTGTGGAAATCCCAAATGAGGGAAAATTTGTCGCAGCGTTTTTATAGTGACAAAGCTTGATCTTGCTAGTTTGTCCACTTGGGCATTCATCGATAGCTTGGAGTCCATGGTCATTCCGAGGTTTCTTACTTCCTTCGATACTTTAGGCGGTGATCCCAGTTCATCAGGCCAGGCGGCAAACGGGTCATAGTGTTTCTAATCGCCACACATGAGTATTTCCGTTTTGGAAACATTCAATTTGAGATGGCTCCAAATCATCCACTGATCCACGGCTCTGAGACAACTGAAAATTGGGGATTTTCCAATGTCTTTGGGGCATTCCAGTTGAAGGAGTATTTGCGTGTCATCTGCATAATTATAGCACGTGAGGTGAAATTGATTGATCAGTACCGGTAATGACTTCATGTAAATGTTGAAAAGCATGGGCGAGATGATAGAGCCTTGAGGGACCCCTGCTTTTATGGAGTATGGTTTGGACGAGAAAGGTGGGGTATGGATGACATTAGTTCTGTTTCGAAGGTAGGACGCGATCCAGTCTAGAGCAGGTCCCTCTATGCCGGGTTCATAGAGTCTTTGTTTCAGAGTGTCATGGTCAACCGTGTCAAAGGCAACCGAGAGGTCCAAGAGGAGTAGCGCAGCAACCCCGTTGCGGTCTACTGTATTCTTCAGGTCATCGCAGATGGCAAGGAGGGCAGATTCAGTGCCTCTTCCCGGACGGAATCCCGTTTGGAAGTCTGAAAGTATGTCATTCTCTTCAATGAATTGTGACATCTGGGCGAACGCTGCTCTTTCTATCAGTTTGCCCAGGAAAGGTCCATTTGTAATGGGTCTGTAGTTGTCAGGGTTCAGCGGGTCCAAGTTTGTTTCCTTCAGTAAAGGGCGTATGTGTGACTTTTTGAGTTCTTCTGGAAATATTCCGGTAGTTAAGGAATAGTTGATGATTCTTCTTACTGGAGTGGCAGCAGAGGTTATTAAAAGAATTGTCTTGAAAGTTTGTGGTGGACACGGGTCAGAAGGGCTTTCCGGCAGGCCTGCTTGCTTTGACCAGGTCCATAAATTCATCATGTGAGATGTGTTGGAAGGAACGGAGAGGCTGGGTTAGAGTATTCTTGGATTGTTGTTTTGTACAAGGGTTAGTGCTGGTTCTTTGTTTCTGTTTTAAGTATGAGTCCAATGTGTCTGCTTTGTCCGTGTAATGATTTGCCAGTTTGTCTGTGAAATCTTGAGTAACAGGATGAGTTCCTTCTAGGCAATTTGGTTTGCGAAATTCATTGAGTATTTTATAGAATTCTTTATTTGCACATTTAGCATTTTGAATTCTGTCTGAATAGTACCTTTTCTTAGCTTTTTTGATAGCTGACTTGTATAATCTGTTAATTTTCTGTAGGTGAAGTTTGTCTTGTTTGGCGTTTGTTTTGAGCCAGGTACGTTGCAGCTTTCTAATTTGCTGTTTTATATCTTTTATCTCTATGTTTCTCCAAGGCGCTTTTTTTCTTTTGTTCTGTTGTGTGGTTTTGAGTGGTATCAGGATGTCAAAAGCTTCCTGTAGCCAGTCATATAGTTTTTGAACAGAATTTATTGTTTCCAGATTTGTACTGGATGTTAGTTGTGTTTCTAAGTGTTTCAAGTTGAGTTTGTTCCACGGCCGATAGGTGGATGGATGTAAGGTAGTTTTAGGTGAGTCGCTTAGAGTTGTTTTATGTTGGAAAGCAAGCAAGTGGTGGTCTGACCATGTGACCGGAGTTATAGTTTGAAAGGTAACTAGTTCGGTATTAGCAAAATTGACATCTAGGATATGTCCAGCGATGTGTGTGGGTTTGTGGACAATCTGATGCAGGTTCAGTGCGTCTAGGCCAGTGATTATTGTTTTTGGATGGGTCATATTGGGTTTGTCAAACCAAATGTTGAGGTCACCCAGAACGCATAGGTTGGGGTATATTGTTATCAGGTTTGAAACTGTGTCTAGAAGTGCGTCTGGGAATGTCGCCTTGCTAAGTGGAGGTCTGTAAAGGAGCAGGAACTTACAGGAGGAAGACGGTGTAGGATTGCATCTGGTGAGAAGAGCCTCACAATTCTTTATGGTGATGTCATCAACTTTAGTGATATGTAGTGTTTGCCTGAAAACAACAGCTAGACCACCTCCTTTTTTGCCTAAACGATTTTGGGTGATTGTTTGATAGCCTAGAGGAACGGCTTCATGCAGGACTGGAGCCATATCATCTCTCAACCATGATTCAGTTATGAATAGTATGTCTGGTTTTGCATCGGTGAGAAGGTCGTAGATGTGATGTTTGTTTTTAGAGAGGGATCGAGCATTTATTAGTAGACAGTTTAGAGAATGGGCTTTGGTGATAGTGAGACTTTGTTTTGTAGAAGAGTGATCAGTATTGTGTGGGTTTGTAGCAGGTATGTTTTTAGTGCTGGTATTAGCTGTATTAGGATAGAAATCGTGTAGCTGTTCTGTATCATGTTCCTCATCCAGCATGCTAAGAAGGCATTTTGATGGGTCTGCGTGTGTATGTGGTGGAGATGGTGTTTGAGAGTGAGTTGGTGTGCTGTGTTGTTTTCGTGGTGTAACATTGTTGTTCAGTAGACAAGGGGAAGCAAAGTTGTGAGGTGTGGCATGTTGCTTATATTGTTTACGTGTGTTTAGGGCGGAAGGTGTATGAGTCAGGGGTGGTGGTGCAGCATGTGGGTCATGTAGTAAGGTTCTAAATTGTCCAATGGATGAGAGGCGTTTGGAAGAGAGTTGCTGTATCTGTGTTAGGTGTGGCGGAAGAGGGAAAGCTTGGCATTGGAGTTTGTTCCTTTGTGTGGTTTGAAAGGTGGGTGTATGTTTGTATTTTGTGATGGTAAGTATTATGAGGTGTTGCGCTTTGAAGATCTTGTTGTGCTGGTGTGTGTGATATGTTTTGTTTTTGAGGAGTAGTGAAAAGGGGTGCTGGGGTATTTGTTTCATGCGATGGATTTGTTTGTATAGTATTGTTTGTGAGAGGAGGTTGTAAGGTAAAGGGGGTGGTGATGTGTTTGTGAGTAGAGTGTATGTTGTGTGTAGGAGGGAATGAAGTAGAGGTAAGAGTGTTTGTCTTAGACTGGTTTGTTGCAAGAGTTGAAAAGTGTGGTGGCGTGCAGTGTATGTGTTGTGCGTTAGTGTTATTATGGTAGAAGGAAGAGGAGGGTGATAGTTGGACAAATGATGGAAGGCTGATTATATGTTTGTTAGTGATAAAAAGTGGTCTGTTAGGAGTAATTAGAGCAGGGAGTGTGTGTCTGGATGGGATGTAGTCATGTATGGTGTTGAATGGCTTTGTGTTAGTGATGAGTGGATTGGTTAGTGGTATAGGATGGAGTTTTGTACTGTTTGTAGGTGATGGTGGAAATGTGTGGTAGTTGGGATAGAAGGGTTTATAGATGTGGTTTGGTTGGTTTTGTAGTGTATGCTGGTACATTGGTTTGTGCATAGGGTTGTGTGTGGTGTACATTTGGTGTGGTTGTGTTACTATGTTTGTGGATGTGGATGGTGTGGGCTGGATATTACTGAATGTGAAGAGGGCAGCATTTCTGGCCCTAGTCCCGACCAGTCCCGACCAGGCTCAAACAGGCAACGGCCCTTGTCCTCTCCGCCCTTAGCCTCGACGCCCGGGCTGAGACGCCCTAAGCCTTGGCCTTTTATAGCCCTAGTAATCAGGTGATCCCTTCAGCCAATGGGAACCCTAGCCCTAACACTATCCAATCACAACACCAGCCCTAATATCCAGAACCAATAGGAGACCAGGACTTTACAGCCAATCTTAGCCCTAGTCGAAGCACCCAATCAGTTTCAAAAACCCTGATCTCTACGTCCAATAGAGGCCCTAGCCCTACCAGTAGTCCCAACCCAAGTCCCAGCAACCAATCACACCAGAAGCCCTAATCACTAGTTCCAATTAAAGTTCTAACCCTAGCCCTAGTCCCGACCCTAGTCCCAACAACCAATCACACAGGAAGCCCTAGTACCTACTTCCAATAGAAAGCCTAACCCTAGCCCTAGTCCCAACCCTACATTGATTGAGTCACAGAACCCAGAAACCAATCAGAACCCTCAAATACCCAACCAATGAGGACACTAACCCTAATCCAATAGAAACACCAGATACAACCACCAATAGCAGACTATATAAGGTCCCAGCGACCTCAGACAAGGTTTTGCTGGCCAGGGAGTTGGAAGCTGCTCCTCTATTCAGAAATCTCCTAGGAGAAAGACATGCTCAATCCACACTTTGGACTTCTGCAGGTAAGGGCCTAACAAAACTGTCCTCTAACAATACTGTTTGTATAAAAACTTTACTCACTCTCCTAGTCAAAAAACGAAGTGCACAGTCCCTATTAAACACAGCTTAAACAGCTCACAGCAGATTACTGCTGTCTCAGAGCACCCTCTGAGGTAGAATATCCCTGTTGCTGGGGGGGGGGGCAAGGGGGAGCTGGTTTCACTCACTTGTTAACACAAAATGGTGGGTGGGGGTGCACTGCTTAACATACAGGTCTTAGCACAGAGCAAAGGAGAAATTTGGAGGGAAAAACTGATAGTCACGGGGAATGAGAGGAAAAACTACAGAGTTTGGACTGCAAATCCCACAATTCAACAGGTTAAATGGAAGCAGTCACGGGCAGGAAAAACCACAAGTTTAAACACAAAACAGGTGATAAATTATGCAATCACGGGCAGGTTAAAACTACAATTTTAAACTGTAACAACCACAGGCAAAGACAGTTAAAGAAATTTAAAAAATAGAAAAGATGATGCAATCACAGGTAGGGAAAATCGCTTTTTAACTTTTTAGGAAAGAGACAGCACTAGTCTGCCTCCTTATCACTTCCTGGGCTCTGCTTCACTGCAATCTGGGGTACAGGTAGGCTGCAACTCACAAGATGGAGGAGAATGATTTGGTGCTGCTCTCATGCTTTGAGAGCAGCGCCGGGATTGGCCTGAGTGGGCTGGTTATACGCTCCGCTCAGGACAGGGAGTCTGTGCTGTTTCTCCAACTCGGCTGTTCAATACTGCCTGGATGAAGACACCTAAGTGCACATGTGTGTTTGGCCGGCCTGAGACGGATGGTCAAACCCACATGATAAGTGCACAAACCAGTTCTCCTCTCTCCTCCCATGGCCCCTGCCACACCCCTCTCTACACACGCTGGCTCAGAGCCGGCAAATGAAAAATAAAACGATTATAGTATATCGTTTTATTTTTCACCTGCTGGCTCTTAGCCAGTAGGGTGACTCTCCTCCGCCAATGCGGATGAGCTGCCCCTGGCGGTCAGGTCTGAATGGCGCTCTCTACATTTATAGAAGTGAGCATGCACAATGCTCAGCCATTTAGTGTGTGCAATGAGGCCTTCACAGTGCCCCTGCTGGTGCTCCAGTAGATTCTGCTGCTTGGAGTCTGACTCCTGCAGTTGAAGGAATAGGACAGAGCTAGCAGCAAGCTCCTGTGGCCATAGTAGGCAGTGATGCTTGGAACAGCCTTCAGACTAGTGGGCCTGCCATCAATGTTACATCACTGAACTCAGAGATTCTGAAAAATCCAAGCATCACACAAAGAACAAGAGTTGCCTTACGGCTAAGCGGTCGACCTCGAAGCTGGAGAACCGGGTTTGAGTCTCAGCAACGACGCTCAATATCCTGTGATTCTGGGCAAATCACTTAATCTCCCCGTGCCTACCAAAAAAGTGAATGTGTTCATCTGTTACGAAACTAGTGCTCATGTAAAGTCCTCTGATACCTGATATCTTCGGGTCTAGTTCGCGCTATATAAAACTCTAAAAAAAAAAAAATGAGCCTTGCCCATTAAGCAGGAGAGTAGTAGGGGTGCAAGCTGTAGCTGATGTTGCATTTAGGAGCACACTGTCACAAATATACTACAGACAGCACAGCTTCCTCTACATTTGCTCAGACATACAATTTTACAGATAACATTATAGCGCACAAACGATAACGTGTGGAAATTGGGTTTCAGTAAATATTTGTCATTTGTGCATCGCCAAGTAAAGTGTCTTGATTTGTTTTGACCCTATTAAATTTTTTGTCTCCATCACACTTTAGAATTAGAACAAAAGGCTTCATTTGTGATTTCCTGTTTTTTTATTTTGAAATATTTGTGCAGTTCATTTATATGTATTTAAATGTTGTTGCGTGTTAGAAGAAAACAACATCCTGCATCCTTTCCTTTCACACCAACAAGATTTTCACATAGGTCACTTTACAAAATCCACACACTTTTCAGTAAGCGAATAAAAAAGTTAACACCAGTCTCCATGTTAAAACAATAAGAATCGATTTGTGAAAAAACAGCAAATGTTACAAGATAAAAACAAATTTAAAATTCATCTTCAATGCGCGTCCAGCTTCAGAACTTCAGAAGGATTATATTTAAAGGCCCTCTCTGGGCTTCAGGGGCTGTGGTAGTTGGGCCCTCTCCCACCTCTGGGACCCCGGGGCATTGCACCAGCTGCCCCCCTAGTAGCTACGCCCCTGCATATAGGCGAACAGGGCCGCATAGGGCAGGGCTTCTTAACCTGGGGTCCTCTGACCCCTAGGGTCAGGTGACGCCTCCTTAGGGGACCCGCAATTGTTTAGAAAAGCGAATAATATTTGTTTAATAAAGTGCACATATACAAAACGTAAAATACAGCAAACGGAATTCAGTGTGGAAGATTGGTGGCAAAAGAGGGCATGCATTAGGAACAAAAAAAGGCAACCTGCTGTGCTAGAGTGTGGCATATAACTCCCTAGAAATAAAACTACATTTTGAAAAGTTCCAACCTTTCCGGCATTTTTTTTGTTTGTGATTGTGAATTTAATAAAATTCTTCCTAATTTGTGTATTTTATGTCTACTTGTTTCCGTATTTGTGTGTATTGTATTGGGGCTAAAATTGTACAAATTGTCAGCAGTCTAAAGGTTAATAACCACTAGCCTAGGAAGTCCAGTTATGTAGGGCACCAAATTGGAGAAAAAAGTTTAAATAAAAAACAACGAAAATGCAAAAAAGATGGTGGGCGCGACATTTGTGAGGGCGCAGTCGTTGACAGCTGTGTAGGGCGCCTCAGCTGGTGGGCAATGCCGTGCTGGACTGCAGGCGCCTTTACTACTAATCCCACCTCCCACGTGCACCCGTCTGCGCAGCACATGAAAAACCTCTGCAGACGGGAGGATGTGGGAGAGAGGGAGCCAGCGAGAGGAGGAGACACGGACGCTGCGTAGGAGGGACCTGGTAATTAGTGTGGCTGGCAGGCACAAGGGTGGGCTGCGGGGGGGCTGCGGCAGAGAAGAAGCAGGAGGAGAAGGGAGGGGGCCGAAGGAGTGTGACAGAGCCAGCCAAGGGGGTAATTAAAGGGGGCGGCTCTCGCCACAGTGTCAGCAGGTTGCCACAAATGAGAAGCAAGGGACCACAGACGTGCGCGGCAAAGCGGGGAGCAATTATTGGGCTCCAGTGGGAGACGACTGGCTCATGCCCCGCCCCCCCTCCCCCCCCCCCCCCCCACGAAGTGTGGCAGCCAGGCCTGAGGGAACGCAGCAATGCCTGGCATCAGTTATCAGGCACTGGCACCCCATCTTGCTGCCAATAGGGGCAGAGGGACTTGCGGGTGCTATTAATGCCTGGCAGCACGCATCAGCACCGTCTGTTCCTTTTGTAAACTGATATGAACCCCCAAGGGCAGCGTAAATGACATCAGTCGAGATGTCTTTTATGCATCTGTCCGGTTCGCCTTTGTCATTGAAGTCTGACCCAGCTCCAAAATGTCCGCTCCTTTTGTGTAAGTAGCTTTGTGGAGACAGCAATTTATGGTACCTTGGGTCTGGCAACACGCCCTCTGGACGGTATTACGCCCTCTGGACAGTATCTATTTATTTAATGTCTATATACCATGGATCACGTCATTGTCGAGGTCAGAGCTCTTTACATAGTTGTATACATAATTAAACAAGCACTGACAAAGTCAACAGGTCTGGCCTTGGCAAGCTTGTGATTTATTTATTGAAACACGTGCAATAGGTTTTAAAAGATTAAAAGAAATACAATTAAAAATGCAGTTATCTAAAAGTGGTATGCATGTATGAAAAATACGTAAATAAAGGCCCATCACAAAAATAAATAAAAAATATTGCAATAAAAACAGGAATAAAAGCAAAGTTTGACCCTCCTGCACCCGGCAGTGGAGTGGCAGTGAAGTAGGCCGAATGTACCTTATTACTGTTTACAATGCACACAATGTAGACAATAACTCAACGATGCCTGCCATGTTTAAGTCTTGGTTGACTACCTTTTTTCCACTGCTATTTCCAAATGTGTGTTTTTTACATGGTGGGCGTGATGTGTTATGGTGTATGCCGCGTACTATAACTAGTGAATGTCAGTGTTTTTTCTTGTTTAAGGGAGAGCCATAACCCAGTTTCTGTGTTTTTTCAGTGAATTTCTATGTTTTTTTACATTTCACTTTTTTCAAAACCCCACTGCGCACGGCCAAAGGACATGACTAGAAGAGGTTGGACCTCCATATGTGCCCAGGCCCTGCACACACTCCACTGCCGGCACGTTCAAAGGTCATGTGCAGTCAGGGTTGGGCAAAGGCCCTGCACCCAACCCCCTGCTGCCATGCATCACCCGCTGTGCATAGCCACCAGCCCTCGGCAGCAGTTGTAGGGCGCAGGCCTTAGTCGGGAAACATCCTTTACCCCGCATGCCATTACCCCGCGGTTTTTACTCCGCAAAAACTTTTACAACGCAGGGATTTACACCGCAAAACTGTTACAACGCATTCCCCAAAGTAACGCCCCCCCTGGAGTTAGAATAGTATTTGCGTTGGAATGGGGAATGCATTGTAACGGATTGCGTTGTAAAGCCCTGCGTTGTAAACGTTTTTGCGGGGTAATGGCATGCAGAGTGAAAAATGCGGGGTAAAGTGTCCTATTCGCCCTAGTCTGCTGCCAGGCCCTGCACCCAAACCACCTGCTGGAAGCCTTGTGTTTTCCATGTCCCTAGCTCCCTACTATCTGCACCCTGGGGTCAGACACTCCTTATAGTGTCTCTCATTGCAGGGGGCGTGGCCAACACAGCAACATGGTGGATGCACTCTGATTGAGCTCTGCCACCCGGCCCATGAATCCAGCGCAACCCAGGGTGATCCACCCCACACGGACTCTCTCGGGGAGGGGGACCGCTCAGAGACAAGAAGAGGATATGGTGAATCCCCCCCAGAGGGGAAATGTCGATCCTGCAGCCTCTGAGGGCTCTGCGGCCTAGTGCAGCACTCCCCGCTTTCTTCCGCCGGGTTCCCGTTCAGGTGTGTGGTTGCCCCCTTGCCTGCCCAGGAGCTTTGGTGGGCTTGCAGTGCTCCTGCACAAGGCGGGAGAGAGAAGGCCCCCCTTGTTGGTTCGTCTCCGTCGAGTGGCCCTCTTTTACGCTAAAGGAGTCCCCTTGGGGGCCTGCGGCATGGCCAGATCCTGCGCACCTTACCCTTGCTGGGGCGTCCGGGATGCTGGATGGTAAACCAGCCTGGTCTAGCCCCCATCGCCCTATAATATGGCTTCATTGTGCTGGCTGTTGTGCAAAAGGAAATCCGAACTTCAAATTCAGCAATAAATGGAGTTGGCTGGGGAGTCTGGAGTATAGCAGCACTGCACTTGGGAGCCTTGCGAGTGACCTTGATAACTGAAGCAGGCAAACACCTCATGGTGGCATCTGATGAGTTACCCGTGACAAATTCTCCTCACCTTTTTGTTAGGTTAATATTGCTTCATTCTTGACACAGGCACACCTGGTACTAGACACTCCCATACACCCACTTCACTTCTGACGCATTATTGGTGCTAATACTGGGCTGCTCTCATCGCTACTACTGTGGACTGCTCGTGCTGCCGCCCCACCCCCGCCCCTTTTTACGTATCACCTGGAGGGGGCAAGCGGGTCCGAGGTCAACATCGGCCTACTCCGTTACTGGCTGTCCCTTTTTATCTTCTAATTTCCATAGTGACAAGCATACCGTCATAAGTACCTGCTGGACTTCCTGGCCTCCTCATCGCGTGTACTCTTCCACCAGAGCATGATAAACTGGATCAAATCCTGTTTGCCACTGTAACTTCTAAAACGCTCCTGTTATCCAAATAGACTCCATCACCACTGACATTAATCTCCTCCATGATGACCAACGTAAGTTAATGGACATATTCTCCCAGACCAAAACTGCTTGCAAAAATTCAACCCATAACAAAGGAACTTACCCAACATCTCCTCTCCATAACAGGGAAAATTCAGATCCCAGAGCATAGGGCGGAGGATGCTGAGGGGCGCTCTTGCCACAACAATGTCCAAATTATGGAAATGCCTGAGGGTGCCAAGTGCTTGGATGATGTGGCCTTCCTCGTGGCATGGTTTCGGGAGTTCACGCCACCAATGACTCTACCTTTTTCTCTATTGAGAGGGCCCATTGTGTGCCGGCCCATCACCCCCCCTTCCAGGGATCCGCCACGCCCCTTGGTGGTCTGCATCCCCCACTATTGTGACCCAGATGCGGTCTTGCCCCTGCAGCTCGCTTGGTGGCTCCACTGAAGAAAGATGGCTTTTGATTGATGCTGTACCCGGATTATACGATAGCCCTTCAATAACAGAGGGCTTCTTTCTTGGGGGCTAATAAACGCTCAGAGAGCACAGTCTGCAATATTCCTTGCTCTTTCACTGCCTCAAAATTATCCATGATCAGAAGACCTATTTTTGCACTGACCCGATGGCGGCCTACGACTTGGCCGAATTGCGAGGTGTGCCCTTGGTCGCCTGGGCAGCATCACCAACATCAGACATCAGGCACATAGAACCCTCCTGAAGGATAAAGAAGTGCCAAGGGTGATGCTTGGGCCACCCCCCACCTGTGCAGGCATTGTAGGCATGCCAGGAAGTTTTGCTGATGCCCGCTGCCTTCTGTGACCCTCCAGCGGCCATATCTCTACCTTTAGAATCCAACCATGATGACCTGTCACGAACACCCTCCCTCCCCAATAGCTCGATTGACTCCCCTCCGAGTATAACATCACAGACTGCAGATGACCTTGTATACCCACAACAACAATTTGGCCCTGAGGCTTTTATGAGGTTGATTTGTCCTGTCTTCCACTGGTCTCACACTAACCCTGGCTGCCACTACATGGGGGCCCCACCTGTCGGTTTGATGGTCCCTGGACAGAGGTTGTCATGCTGTTTTGTTTCTCCTCACAACTGTTCATCTCACTTTTACTGCTGATGCTGGGGCACGCTTCTATTCTATTTTATTCAGGTGTTTTTGTATAGCGCGTAGCTACCCAATCGGGCCTTCCAGTGATGATGACAGCTCACCTGCTGGTTTGCTAGATGTAAGTTAAAAGAGATGCATCTTCAGAAGTTTTCTCGAGGAAGATTCAGATCGGTCCAGTCTGAGGACAGTGGGGAGATCGTTCCATAGTTTGGGGACAAGATATGAGAAGGAGGCCCGCCGTACCTCGCCTTGTTGCCCTTGGGTGCCGTCAAAAACCTTAGATTCCCGGACTGTGGAGACTTCCTGTGAATATAAGGGTTGAGAAGTTGCTGAACGAGGAGTGGACCTTTCCTTTGTATTGCCCGATGGGCCATGCACAGTGCCTTGAGCTGAATTCTTTTCTGCACCGTAAGCCAGTGCAGGTCGCTAAAGCCGGAGCGGCGGAGTGATGTTTTGGGATTTTTTGGAGAGTCTGTGCTGCAGTGTTCTGGACGACTTGTAGTCGCTTTATAACATACTTGGGACTTCCCAGGAAGAGGGTGTTTTCATAGTCGAGTCGAGAGTTGATTAGTCCCTGTATGACCACTCTCCTTGAAGATGGTGGAAGCCATTGTATAACTTTCTTTAAGGTTCTCAGTATACCAAAACATGTTCTCACAAGTTTTTTGTCTTGCGTTTCCATTGGCAGCTTATTGTCTACCCAAAAGTCTAAGCTTTTCACTGCATGGGGGGCTGTGGGAGCTCTCCAAGGTAATCTGGCCAATATATTTCCTTTCACTTTGAGAGGATGTTACCAAAAACCAGCACCTCTGTCTTTTCGCCACTAGGTTTTAGGCTACTTTCTGACATCCAGTCGGTCACCACGTATAGAGGTAGGGAAGTATTGTTGATTGTTCTGTGAATTTCTAAAAGTGTCTTGTTGTTGAGAACACTCGCTTCTCGACAACATTCTCATGCAAATGAGGGAACACCCCATTGGAACCACACAAGCTCTACACGTGTGCTAGCAAAACCTGTATTTACAGATGAGGCTGTTTGAGCGTCTGCAGCTTTTTCTGTATTACAAAAGTGACCTGGATGCACAGAAATCGGACACCCACGCACCTCCAGGGCACTTTCAAGGTTTTGTCACTGACTACTGTCCTACTCAAGATTTTCTTCACAGACTCTGCCAAATTTGTCTGTTTGGTTGTTCTGTATGCCTGTCCTTCGTCTGAGAAGAAAGGAAGGAAGTCATTGAGGACTAAGTTGCAGCATTTTGATGCATTACAAAGATTCCCTCTGCCGAAATTCATTCAATTACCTTATTCCCTAGAAGCAGTTGCGACCGGCATGGCTCGCAGGTGGGTCTCGGGGGGTTAATTTAATAATAACAATTAAAAAAAATAATTAAACTTACCTTTCTGCTGGCCGGGTCCCGCGTTTCCCTGCTCCTGCCTCCAGCAGGAACAGGAAGCAGGCTGCCAGGCTCCCCCTAAGCCAATCACAATGTTGTGATTGGTCAGGACGCTGCCCAGCCAGGGGCTTATGGGGAGGCCATGTTCTTCATGCAGTCTGCATTGCAGCCTGCATGGAGAAGGGCAGATTGCGCATGACTGATTTGGGCGGCCCCAGAGGGCCGACCAAACAGTCTTTGCGCACTCAGGAGTGGGCACACCGCTCCTTCCCTGCCCTGTCTGCTCGCAGAGCAGCCAGCCCACCCTCAACCAAACATAAAATGATAATAACTGAAAGTTATTACCATTTTATGTTTCTGCTTCTCGCACTGCGAGAAAGCAGTGGGGCGACGCTCCTCTGCCCTAGTGGAGGAGCCGCCACTGCCTAGAAGCACTATATTACAGAAGAAATGCATCTGTTGCAAATGATTGGTAGCGCCTGATGGAATGGAATGTCTTGCAAAAATATGCTTGCCATGAGACTGCTACCAAGTAGAGATTGAATCACTTCCAATAAAGGAGAAAGGTCTCTTCCAAGTTCTTATAACTCTGGGTCCACTTCTCTAAGATTTTAACCACGTAATGGGAGGGTAATGATAGTACTAATTGACAGTTGGTTCTAATTTACTCTGTTTGTGGGAATGAGAAGGATTCTCCTATACTCATACACACACTCTTGGTACCTTCTTCCTCTGCTTCGTGAAAGAGGAATGTAGTAATGCAATGCATATGGTAAGACCTCCTTCATTTTCTTTAGCTGTCTGGCACCAATGGTTCTAGTTCAATATTGCAACCTTGCCATGAGGCATAATCAACCTCAAATGCAGGCTGCTAGCATAATAGTAGTGGGGGTGGCAGCTGATACTAAAAGGTGCCCAGCATTTTATTCAGTGCTTCTGCATGAATTGGACTAATGCTATAGATCAATAGTGTATAGCCAAATTATCTACAAGGCTCTATCACAGGAGCTGAGTCATAGTCACACCTCAGGAATAGTGTTGTCACACAATTTCTTCATCAGGTATTAGGCCGAAATTTTGTTTAATTAAAGTAATTCGTGATGTGGCTCCACCTAAGGCCAAGCATAGCCTGCGCTCATTTTTAGGGTTAGCGCTATATTATGTGCGTTTTGTGAGGGGGTGTGCCTTGACGGTTGAACCTTTAAGGGCTTACTCAGGAAAGATGCCAAATTTGTGTGGCCTGATGAGGTAGATAAAGAATTTATCAGAGTGAAACAGTAAATTGAGGAAGCTCCTGCTTTAAGTGCCTTCCAGGCTGGCAGAAAGTGTTTAAGTACTGTGAATGCTAGTGCCACAGGGTTTAGAGCAATTCTTAGCGAGTGTGCATCAGGCAAAGAAAAGTGGATTTCACTTCAAGAATGTTAAAGCAGGTGGAGATTCATTATAGCACTATACAGCACTATCGAGCGTGAGGCTCTTGCTTGCGTGTGGGCTGTGCAGAAATGTAGGACCTATATATGGGATTCTGAGTTTGATTTTTATACTGATCACAAGCCACTAGTGCACATTGTTCGTGGTGGCAGATCTGATAAGGATTCTGCTAGATTAATACGTCTGCTTTCTAAGCTTCAGGAATACAATTTTGAGATCAAGCATTTACCAGGCTGGAGAAACATTAGTGCAGATTGCTTATCACGCATGGCGGTGGAGGATGAGTCATGTAATGATGATGTGGATGACATAGAATGTGTGGTAGCAGCATTAGATGCTGTCATAGAATGTGCTCCTAAGATAACTGAGAAAGAATGGACAGATGCTTACTTTAGTGATGAAAAACTTAGTAAAGTTAAGCATTTTATTGTAATTGGGAGGCCTGAAAGCGGAAATTTGACTGGGGATCTGAAGAGTTTTTCCTAAGTGTCTACAAATTGTCCCTTGTGAATTATTTTGTAATTAAACATGAATGATTTATTTGTGCCTCCAGAGAGTTTGAGAAAGGACTTGATCTTGATAGCTCATCAAGGTCACTTCTGCATTACGAAGACATGCAAACGGTTGAAGCAATACTATTGGTGGCCTTCACTAGATTCTCAAGTAAAATTTGTTATTGACAACTGTTCTGAATGTCTTATTTCAAACACTGGAAGACCAT
Organism: Calotriton arnoldi; assembly: GCA_963921515.1. Classification (NCBI taxonomy): domain Eukaryota; kingdom Metazoa; phylum Chordata; class Amphibia; order Caudata; family Salamandridae; genus Calotriton; species Calotriton arnoldi. Next base: position 3,106,088 of record CAWUFW010001100.1, read on the forward strand.
CAATACACTATTGCATTCTGTGCCCTTTCCAGTTGTACCATGGAACAAGGTTGGAATAGATTTTTCAGGTCCATATGTGGTATTACTGAATGAGTCTAGGTACTTGATTTTGTTGATTATCATTTGAAATGGATTTATTATGCATCTGTTGACACGCCTAGTACAGATAACATCATAAAATCTTTGGAAGGTGTGTGTTGCCTTGGAAGGTTCACCTAAGATGATTGGTACAGATAATGGCACGCTTTTTTTGTCAAACGTATGTGTACATTTTTAGAGTTGCATGACATCAAGCACATCAAAGTGGCTCTTTGTTCTCCCTCTTCTAGTGGATTGGTGGAGAGGGCAAAGAGATTAGTAAAAGAAGGTGTACAAACAGCTTTGTCATCTTGTCAAAATGTTCAGGAATTTGTGAAAGCCAAAATATGGAGTCATAATACATCACCTTTCTCCACCACAGCTGTAGCACCGTTCACATTGGTTTGAGGTAGAGAGGTTCATACAAACTTGTTTCCAGGTTGGTTGAAGCACAAGAGTGGTCCTAAATTTGGGACTACTGCTGTTGATAACAAGTTGTATTCTTGTGTGCTGAGCAAACAAGATTTAATGAAACAATATGCTGATGCGGGAAAACATTTAATGATTGGGATTTAATAGGAAATCCCAAGAAAGTACAAAAAGGGTGTCAACATTTTCGTTGCCTGGTCAAGTGACTAAAGTGAATAAAAGTTATGTTTTGCTTGGTGGCAAAGGTTGGTGGAATAAGAGGAATCTGGTTCAGGTATCAATACAAATTGTCTGGATCGATGCCAGACGAAAATGCTGAGTAAATTCAGTGATTACATTTTATACAAATGTTTGTATGTTTTATGGGAAATTTGCTTTCTTTTTAAAAGGGGGAAGGAATTGTAGTATGTGCAGTATTTTGTATGGGATGTAAGCAGGGATGTAGCCTTATCTTTTGCTATAATGTCAGTGTGCTCTGGGTTCCATGTTCTGGAATGGAATGGCAGATTCAAAAGTTCACCGCAATGCCGGCCCCCGGAGGAAGTGAAGGCCGCAGACCAGTCTTTCCCCGGGGCACTTCGCGCAAGGCTGGAAGGACAAGGTGGGGAAGGGGTCAAGGGAGTAGGGGAAGGGGCAGGAGTATGGTGGGGTATAAAGGTGTCAGAAGGGGAGGATCCGGCCTCTTCCTGACACCTAGCACCACCGGGAGGGTAGGTTTAATTTAGTGGTAGTGGGAAGGGTTTTTTGGGCCTAGTCAGCGTAGCTCAGCCTGGGGTTTGCAGTTTGGGCTGGCAGACCCTCTACAGATAGCGTGAGAAGGCCTACCTTATCACGGTGGTAGCGGATGATGGCGGCACCCGACAGCGACACAGTGCAGGCCGCTTTGCTGGTACTGGGTCAGGCGGGCCGGGTGGACCTACTGCGGCCCAGGGTCCCAGACCAGGCGTGGGTCGGCATGGTCCGACCCACGCGGTCTGCTTCAAGAGGCGTGGTAGCAGCGGCATGTCAGGAGGAGCTGCCACACGCCGGGAAAACAGCTGCAGGGAGGGGACGGGGCCAGAAAAAAGAAACAAAGGGAGCCAAGCGCGGAGGCAGGAGGAAGAGCCTGCCCGCGTGGCTCCCCGACGACTGCAACGAGGAGACAGTGAGTGGGGGGGGGGCGGGGCTGCCCAGTAACGAGCCAGCGCCACAGAGTGCAGGCACCGGCAATGCTCAAAATAGCAATGAGCTCCCAGGGGACCTTTCGTGGAGGCCCATCCCTGGGAGCGGTGAGGATAGTGCATCAGCCAGCCTGGGCCCCGCAATTAAGAAGGCTAGGTGGGCGGGGGCCCAGGTCACAATGACTACATCAGGGCCTACAGACAGGGACATGGGAGCAGTGGGCTCTAACAGGGGTGAGGTGGGGGTATTTCCCCCCTCTTTACCTAGATGGGAGGGCATAGACCTGGAGGCGCGAATAAGAGAACAGTGCCGGACTATCCAGGAATCAGAGGAGAGATGGGCCAGGATGTGCGAGGCCAGGGAGCGGGCGGAGCAGGCATCACTTGGGTGGTAGGAGGGGGCCCCCATGTCAGGTGAGGCAGGTGAAGGGGTGCAGGAGGCTGGTGGAGGGACTGTTGGGGGCAAGTGGGTCTGGGTTTCAGATAAGCGGCCATCGGAGAAGGGGAGAGGGACTGCCAGCACGGCGGTGAGGCCCGGTGGTGCACGGTAGCCCCCCCCCACCCAGGTTGGAGCAGCCTGGTGGGGAGGAACAAAACTGGCAGGTGAGGCTGTTAGGAACGGGACACACCAGTGGGGCGCATGACGGCACCGGGGCGCTGGCCAGAAGCAGCAGGGGGGTCCACGGCGGCCTACCCTCCAGCGAGGGATCGCGCAGCGAGTACGACAGAGAAGAATTGCACCGGAAAGAGTGGCACAAGTGCGAAAGGACAGAAGAGAGTGGTGTATGATGATGTGTGGGGAGCAATGGAGAGTGAGGTTGAGATAGTACTGGATTACGGGGGGAACGGGGATTATGGGAAGAAGGAGAAGTGCATGATGATGAAGAAGTGACTGCGGGGGGCTCTGGGGTAACGGAGAAGGCAACCAGGAAGGTTGGTGTTTTGCAGGAGGCAAGTGCGGCCAAAGACAAGTCGAAGCCCATGGGGCAGAAGAAGAACAGCAGCCGGGGCAAGTACCAGGAGGTCCAAGGCGGACTCTCAGGTAATGGGGATTGGTGGACGGCATGGGATGTGGGAGACAAGGGTGCAAAGGGGAAATCCTGCCGGTCGGTGGGAGTGGGCGATGGGACAGTGAGGGATTTGGTGCCAAAAACAGGTGCAGCTGCGGAGCCTGCATTGAACAAGGAAAAAACGGTGCCAAGTGCTTAGTAGGCGCGAGTGTCCAGATGGACAAGTTGGAAGGGAATGAAGGGAAGGATGATAAAACAGACAATAAGCACCTCAAAAAGTTGCCATACATGGGGCTGGCGATGCCATTGGGATTGCATAATCTGACAAAACAAAAAATAGGATATGGAGGCATGAATATGTAGACGTCTTAAAATTACTGCATAGAGAGATCCAGGTGAAAGAGGGCTAAAAATAAGAGGAGTGGGAGTTGACAAAGAGGCGGAGGGTGCCCATTAACATGGAAAACTGGACCTCAGCTTTCTTAATCTATGCCAGCATTTATTGTGATAAGCATTTAGATAGGGTGATTGCCTTGCTGAAATATATGGATATTATCCTAAGGCACAGATGCATTTTGGGAGTTTCGCCTGGCTGATCTATGATGAGGAATTCAGGGCCAGGGTCGGCATCAAGCCAGATATACCTCGGGGTGAGGTAGATCAGGAGCTATGGATGCAGTGGATGTCTTTGACACAATCTTCGGCATCCACACATACAGCCAGCGGCCTGCCAGTGACATATCGGTCCTTTCAGGCGCGTCCCGCTCATCAAGGAGCTGGAGGGTCTAGTTTCGGGGCAGGTGGAGCAGGTTTCACACCAAAGCAGACAGGAGCCACCACGGGGGCAAGTTGGAACTTTAATAAGGGATTTTGTTCCAGGCACCCATGTAAGTTTAAACATGAATGCTCCAAATGAGGGGGGGAGGCATCCACTCACACAGTGTTTTACCCTGGCCACCCCAGCAGAACAGTGGAGGGCCACTAAAGGACGGGGAAAGTCTGGGCCGAAGGGCCCCAACCCCGGTTAGGATTGAGGCCATAGGCCCGTGGGTCTTGATTTACCCTGACAAGGAGGCGTCGCTACGAATACAGTGGGGATTCATCGAGGGTTTCCGGGTAAGATACCAGGGTAAAGGGGGCGTAGATGGGCGGACAACTTGAAATCAGCTAGAGAATTGCCACAGGTGGTAGCAGCGAAATTAAAAAAGGAAGTGGAAGAAGGTAGGATTGCAGGTCCATTCACAGATTGGCCCCTGGAGAAACTGATTATCTCATCTTTGGGGTTGGTGCCTAAAAAAGAGTCAGGGGAGTTCAGAAAGATTCACCACTTAGAAGGGGGTCAGTCAATGATTTCATTGCACAGGTAGACTCTAGGGTGCTGTACGCCTCAGTGAATGAAGCCATCCGCCTGGTGAGAGTGTGTGGGCAGGGAGCGGAAATGGCGAAATATGATGTAAAATCTGCTTTTCGTTTGCTGCTCGTTCACCCAGTGGATTTTCTTCTACTAGGGATGCAGTTTGAGGGAGCCATCTATGTGGACAAAGTCTTGCCAATGGGCTGTGCAATTTCTTGTGCACATCTTGAAATGTTCAGCACATTCTTGCATTGGGTGTTCACGAAGAGCAGCGGTAACCGGGGGGTGTCTCATTAACTGGACAATTTTTTGTTCATAGGGATTGCGCAAGGGCATTGCATCAATTTGAGGGACTGACACAGGCTTTTGGGGTGCCCTTGGCGCCGGAAAAAACAGCCGGGTCCAGTTGCAGACTGACTTTTTGGGCATTGAACTGGATTCAGTACACTGGGTGGCGCAGCTGCCTAGGGAAAAAGTGGAAGACATCCTGGCCTTTCTGCTACGAGTGGTGGGTGAGAGGAAGATTGAGCTGAGAGCAATGCAGAAGCTGCTGGGCTTCCTGAACTTTGCATGCAGGGTGGTGAGAGCGGGGAGAACGTTTTACCGGTGCCTAGGCATGGCCATGTCAGGAGCAGTGCTGCCACACCACAGGGTGAGGATCTTGCTGGGGGTCAGGGCAGATTTGGGGAGTGTGGCAAAAGTTTTTGGCTGATTTCAATGGTGTGTCGTTGGATTTTGTGGAAGAGAACACAGTCTGACAGGTTCAAATCTTTTCAGATGCGGCAGGTTCTTTGGGTTTTGGGATGGACAATGGTGCGCAGAGAAGTGGCGGCACACTGGTTGAGGCAGGGACGGAACATCGCATTCTTGGAGTTTTTTCCACTTTTGGTGGCATTGGCGGTCTGGGGTGCAGAACTGGAGAATCAGACGGTGCTTTTCCATGTGGACAACATGACAGTGGTGGAGCTGGTGAACAGGCAAAAGGTGAGGGATTTGAGAGTTCTGTGGCTGTTGCGAAGGTTTATGCTGATGTGTTTGCGGCTGAATGTTGTGTTTCATGCCAAGCATGTAAAAGGGGCTAGAATGACATCGCGGGTGCTTTGTCTCATTCGCAGTGGCAGCGATTCCGAGGACTCGCGCCCCGAGCGGAGGAATGCAAGGCAGAGCTGCCGGACGACATCTGGGCCTGGGGGAGTGAGAGTGATAGGCCTGGTTGAGAGGTCTTTGGTGGAATCCACAAGACAGAGCTACAGACTGGCGTGGTCTGAATTTGGGGAGTTTATGGGTCAATCCGTAGCTACAGGATCAAAACCTAGATATAAACTGCTAAAAAAGGATATCCCGGCTAACTTTCCTGCTATTGTCGTCTGTGATGAACCTTTATCCATGCAACGTTAAAGAAAACTCAAAACTCCCTGCTCAGCGTCCTGACGCGTAAGGCGTCAGGACGCTGAGCAGGGAGTTTTGAGTTTTTTTTAACGTTGCATGGATAAAGGTTCATCACAGACGACAACAGCTGGAAAGTTAACCGGGATATCCTTTTATAGCAGGTTATATCTAGATTTTGATCCTGCCAAAGATGAGATTTTGAGCAGAATGTTGAAAGGTTGGGGATGTGAACGAGGGGGGGGGAGAGCTTTGAGGGAGGCCATCACGTTCGAGTTGTTGCAACAGTTATTGGGGGTTTTGCCAGAGTGTTGTTACGACAGATTTGAAGTGTCGATATTTAGACTATGTATGATTTGGATGTTTTTTGGGGCGTTCCGGGTCTCAGAGTTGTTGGGGACGGCATGACAGGAGGGGGGTCCCTTATGGGGAGGTGCGCCTGCACCAAGGACGTTTGGGGATTTGGCTGAGTCGCTCTGAGACAGATCAGGCGGGCAGGGGGAAATGGGTGTGGTTGATGGAGAGTGGTTGCAGTGGCGTGTGCCCGGTGCGCGAATGGCAGGATTATGTTTCAAGACCGGGACGTCAGGAGGACTTATGCAAAAGAAACAATTGATGGACGGAATGCTGAAAAATGCAAACATTCACCCCCAGTCACAAGGATCTGAGTTTAATCCATCATTCTTTTGCTCACCACACCACCCCAGTTTGGGCCCAGCCATATGTAAATCAGTCTTGACCCTGTTCCTTGTGGGAATAGTCCAGCCCGAACTGCCAAGCCAGGTCCTCCCTGGACCGGAAACAAGCATCCTGGGACCGGTTTCAGGGCATCACCCTTCATCAGCCAGGCTAGCTTGAATCCAGTGGTGTAGTGAGCACGGGACCCACGTCTGGGCATACCCTTCCCACTTAGGGCGACATATGCAAAAGAAACAATTGATGGACGGAATGCTGGACAATGCAAACATTTACCCCCAGTCACAAGGATCTGGATTTAATCCATCATTCTTTTGCTCACCACACCACCCCAGTTTGGGCCCAGCCATATACAAATCAGTCTTGACCCTGTTCCTTGTGGGAACAGTCCAGCCCGAACTGCCAAGCCAGGTCCTCCCTGGACCGGACACAAGCATCCTGGGACCGGTTTCAGGGCATCACCCTTCATCAGCCAGGCTAGCTTGAATCCAGTGGTGTAGTGAGCACGGGACCCACGTCTGGGCGTACCCTTCCCACTTGAGGCGTCAGGAGGACGGCGTTTCAGCTACTGGCGGTTTTGCCCATTGCGCTACACAAAGTGGGCAGAGAACCAGCCGAGTTTGGTATGCATTCCTTCCGCATTGGCGCTGCTACAGCGGCGGCGTGTTTGGGGTGGTCCTGGGGCAAAATTCGCCAGATCGGAAGATGAAGGTCCAGGTGCTGTGAGAGATATGTGCGCAAATAGGGGTCTAGAACTAGGGGTGGAGCAGGGGGGACAGGAGGTGCTAGCGCATGGGGGGGCTAATCAATTTTCCTTTATACAATAGGATGCGTGAGCGGCCTGGAACCAAGACGGTTACCTGGATCGTGGACACGCTTTCGTGCCCTGGGCAGCCAAATATGCGGACCAGCAGGTGTAGGGACGCAATCTGGGTTTGAGGAGCAGCTACCATGAAGTGTTTTGGTGGGGTAAAGGGGGGATGCAATGGGGGGCTTTATTTCCATGGTTGACGAAGATGGTACCACAGAGGGGCTGCCCAGACATGCTTGTGATACACCTGGGAGAGAACGATCTAGTGCGCCTGTCAGGACTGACACTGCTACAACACATGCAGCGGGACTTGGAGGCGATAAAAAGGAATTTTGCTGGAAAATGCTTAATATGGACTGGGTTTGTGCCTCGCAGAGTTTGGAGGGGGGCTGTCAAGCATGCAGCCATTGAAAAGGCTGGCAGGAAATTGAATAGGGCTATGAAAGTTTTCTGCCAGGTAACAGATATACAGGTGATTGCCCATGTGAGACTTAAGTTGGAAGAGCCAGCCCTGTTCAGGGACGATGGGGTGCACCTTTCGCGGATGGTGAACGCATACTACATGATGGAAATGCGAGATGCGATTAGTAAATTGTGGTACGAGTCCATTTGGTGTCGCAGGGAATACTGAAGAATGGCGAAAGGTGCACAGGATCTGTTTGGGTGGGGCAGGTAACCGCCCTACGGGGGTTCCCTGGTTGACGGTACTTTGGAGGGGTGGTGAGTCATATACTGGTGGATCCACCCCTCGGGGGGTAGAGGACACAGGTGACTGATGGCGGGGCACGGGATGCAATGAGCAACGGAAGAAATTCAAGAGAGGATGTTTGGAGGGCTAGTGAAGGTGAGAATGGGGAATTGGAGGAGGTCACAGAGTGAAAGAGGAGGAGTGAAACAGGTGAGATGGGTTGAGAATGGTTTGGGAGAATGAGCTGTATGGGTTTGATAAAAGTTATATATTTGCATTTATGTATTGTAATAAAGTTTAACTGTTGCAACCTCATCCTAATAAAATGGCCTTTTACGCTTCAAGTAACAGCGTGGAGTGTGGTTATTGAGCAATGCCGCCCCTCGGGGGAAGTGAAGGTCACAGACCAGTCTTCCCCCAGGGCACTTCACGCAAGGCCAGAAGGACAAGGTGGGGAAGGGGTCAAGGGAGTAGGGGAAGGGGCAGGAGTAGGGTGGGGTATAAAGGTGTCAGGAGGGGAGGATCCGGCCTCTTCCTGACGCCTAGCACCACTGGGAGGGTAGGTTTAATTTAGTCCATTCACCCACCCTACAGGTTGTAGAAGAGGGGTATGGGTGAAATGGTTTAGCGTGCCAGTTTAGGACAGGTTGTGGGGCATAGGCGAAGCAGTACTTTGGAGGGGTGGTGAGTCACATACGGGCGGATCCACCTCTGGGGGGGAAGGGTACACAGGTGACTGATGGCGGGCGCGGGATGCAATGAGCAACGGAAGAAATTCAAGAGAGGATATTTGGAGAGCAAGTGAAGGTGAGAATGGGGATATGGAGGAGGTCGCAGAGTGAAAGGGGAGGAGTGAAACAGGTAAGATGGTTTGAGAATGGTTGGAGAGAATGAGCTGTATGGGTATGATAAAAGTTATGTATTTGCATTTATGTATTGTTAATAAAGTTTAGCTGTTGCTACCTTGTCCTAATAAAATGGCCTTTTACGCTTCAAGTAACAGCGTGGAGTGTAGTTATTGCGCAACGGATTATCAGTTGCTGTAAGACGGTTCCAGCAGTGGAAGCTTGTATCTCCCCATTAAAACGTCCTAAAGTGCATCTGGTGTATCTCGTTACTTCAGATAGGCTGTGCAAATAAAAATGACCACACTGTATGTCTGCTGCACTAATCTGGTTTCCAACCACATGAATGAGCATAGGCCCTGGTAAGTATAGCACCACACTTTCTCTGACTTAGAACACATTTTATAGCGATCTTCTAAGTGTAATCTTCAAAGTTATATGACTACCCCGAATGTCAGCTTGACCTTCTGCCCCGATAGACGCCCACCAAAGCGCAGCACAAATATGCTTGTAACATGCTTCAGATGTTACTTACGACCCTCCTAAACACTCGTCAAAAATCGGATTTGAGGCAATTCCAAAACGATGGGATGTGAATTAGTCAGCAATCAAGCTTTGGACCCTTGAAAAAAAATTGTGACCAGCACAGGAAGAGAGCAGGAAAGAGGGAGATAGCCCGACATCTCCACACCTGAACACCAGAAAATCACCTTAAGACTTCCAGCCCATTCCATCGTAACCTGGAAGCAGTTGATATTTAGGTGGTGCATGGGTCTGTTGCCAGGCCGCCACCTAAATACTCATCCGCCCAAATTAAATAGTTTGCTTCCAATCCAGTTTTGAAGATAGTTTACGAGTCCAGTGGGTTGTTTTTGTTAATTTCATCACTCAATTTTTCACATACAGGCAGCAGTTACCGACGGGGTTCCTAACTCCAGCAATGCTCAGTAATTGGCACAACCACCCTTCCTCGCCGTGCTACTGGATTCAAGCTAGCCTGACTGATGTGGGGTGAAACCCCGAACCAGTCCCATGATGCTTGTTTCCAGTCCAGGGAGAACTTGGCCTGGTAGCGTGGGCTGGACTGTTCCCATGAGGAGCAGGGCCAAGACTGATTTGCATATGGTTGGGTCCAAACTGGGGTGGCATAGTGAGCAAAAGAATGCTGAATTAAACCTAGATCTCTTGACTGTTGAAAAGTTTCAGCACTCCGTCCATCATCTTGTTGTGTTTGCAACCACCACCAGTTCCTCAAATTCCTCGCTTACTCTCGCTCCAATAAATAAGAGACCATCACTCCAGAAAGCCATTTTATGTAGATTTTCATTACTGGTGCCGAGGTGAACAATATGAACACTTTCGGCAATTACTAGCCTTGATCACGACATCAAATTCCATTTTCTGTGTGCAATATATACAGTGTGAGTGCTATACTGAACATAAACGAAATACAGCCTTGTGTAGCATCATCCAATCTTTTTAAAATTTCATAAATTAATAATCCCTCTCATAAATTTAAAGACTCATTTTCCTTCATATGGCACTGGGTTCTTACATTTACCATCAGGCGCATCATCACTTACACAAGACTCATTTTATGTATATCGAAAGTGCTACATTCATAATAAACATAGAAAATATACTATCCAGAATGAATCTACAGTATTAAGTTAATGTTCATATCAAATAACTCATTAATTCATCTTCATGTTTAATAAATATTATTCTACACAATTTTACTCTCTTTCATAGTAATATTAAGTTCTTTTGGTTTCTTATGTCCCGATCAACCATCCGGCTGACAAGCGTCTCCCTTTTATAGTTCCCTAATGGAGCTTGTCTCTATGATAATCTAAAACACACACACACGCGCACGCACGCACACACACACACACGTGTTAAAGTGACATTGCCCATTTTTCTGGTTTAAAGGCTGAGTCAGTATGAGGGTCATTAAGCCATTTGTTAACATTTTTTAAATGTGCAAAAGTTCTGATCCCTTCATCATATGGAGTTTTAAATCATTTTGCAAGAGCCGGGGTCTCGCCACTCCATAGAAAATCATGGCGAGGGAGCTTAGTCTGGAGGAGATGTCATGCGGGCACTCATTTTTTAGTATATTCTTTTTTTTAGAGTTTTTATATAGCGCGAACTAGACCCGAAAAATTGGGTATCAGAGCGCTTTACATGAGCACCAGTTTCGTTACAGATGGACACATTCATTTTTGTTAGGCACGGGGAGATTAAGTGATTTGCCCACAATCACAGGATGTTGAGCGTTGTTGCCCAGACTCGAACCCGGTTCCCCAGCTGCGAGGTCGGCCGCTCTAGCCGTAAGGCTACATCCTCTCCCCATACTCATAATACTAATTCTGCAGTTGGAATAAGAGGCCTTTTTTTGTAGAACACCCCAAGTAGTCTGCTAATACTCTGCAAAGGTCCACGCAATAGCATGGATACCTGTATGTTGTTTCAGGCACTATCTACTATGTTAAAAATGCCATCTCTGCTGCAATCTTTGAAGCAGTCTGCTAGCTTTAGAGTCCATTGATAAATACAGCTTTGAGAATTAAGCCTTGCCTCTCTAGCCTCATTTAATAGATTCTGTTTTAACCTCTCCTTACTATATTCAATACTGTGGAGGTTTTCTGGGACTTGGCTTCTCAGGTATTGAGACCCTAACCCAATTAGGTAAACTACTCTTGTTGATGCCGTTGGCATTCTATTGTGTGGCAAATTACTCTCTCTCATAGATCCCTTGAATGCCTCCCATATCACTATTGGGGTATCTACTGACCCTGAATATCGTCAAAATAAACTTCTGCCTTCAATGTACATCAATGAACTAGTTGTTCTTGTGCACCCTTAATCCCTGTTCTAGAATCATCTCCACTGACAAACCTCATGCCAATCTCCACACCTGATGGACAATACCAAGGCATGTACTAAGTGTAAGAAAACAGTAAAGTCTGGAGAACATTTTGTGTGACCTGGAGTAGTATGCATACTCTCGATGGTGTGGGTGGAAGTGTTGTCAGACATTATAAAAGCCTGAGCTGACTATGAATTTAAATAATTAGGTAGACCCTTTTGGGAAGGTACACTTGTCTCCATTCTGTCTCTGGTCCAGTCTATTACTCTGTTTAAGCCCCCTCCCAGAACCAGACAGCCCAGTGGAAGTTAGGATATGAGTATACCAATGCATTCAAGGACAGAGGAGCTTAGTGGGAGTGGCGCATATACTGATAATAATGACAAAGGGTTCCAGTGTAAGATTCCTATGGTTGCACCATATTATTCCTGTTGGTCTCTTTGTATCTGTTAGGATTTGAAGAGCAGGCAGCTTTTAATAAAAATTGCTACACTCTGTGAAACCCAGGCGAGTTCAGAATGGATCACCATATAGAGAATCCATATAGTGCAACGAAAGGGCAACTGATAACCGTAAGATGGCCCTTCTGTAGTTGGAGTGTTGTAAAGGGCATACCAGACTTTTTACCTGAACTGTTTTGCTGGACATAGAACTCTGTACACTCTACCCCTGCTAACCAGTGGCAAATTGCTTATGCTCCCCCTTTACACATGATGAAATTGTTGTACATCCGATTAGCACATTTAACTTACCTATAATTCCCTAGTATATAAATTAAATGTCGCCAGTGGGCTGCAGCACACATTGTACCCACTGAACTGACACAGCAAACCTGATTCTAGGCCTACCACTTTAGCCTAGCAAAGCAGTTTTAAAACTGCCAATTTGACCTGTCAAAATAATCGCTTTTGACATACCAAAACCACCTTATAAATACTAGTGAGTTACCCCTAAGGTGGGCCCTGGTGCCCATAAAAGCAGGGTGCAAGGCATTTGAAAGTAGGACATGTACATATTTAATGTTTCACGTATCCTGACAGTGAAAAAGCTTAAACGCTATTTTTACTGTGACAAGGCTAGCTGCTGCCATAAGGAAACACTGGATTAGGTTATTACACCCCATAATGCTAATTCCAGTGTGACAACAGCTAGATAAATAATTCATGTACTAAATAGATATACAAAATCAATTTTAATGGCAGAGTTGAAATTTAACTAACTATTAATGAAAATAGATTTTTTGAAAATTCATCTTTTCTGTCTAAAACCTCTAAGGTTTTTCTGCCAGTATTCAACTGTTGCGTAACAGCTGATGGCGACTCCCCTGTGGTGAGAAATGGATTGCTCCCAGACAGAGGACAAAGGGTTTGGGTGTGGGCAGGTGCTGGCCTTTCCTTGACTGGGTGACCTGTGGGCTGTGCCCAAGGACTAGTTACACTTCAAGGAGGCATAGCCCAAGACAAACAGATTAGCCGGACACCAGGCCTGCCCCTTATTTTGTCCTTATAGCCACCTTGGCTCCAAAGCCAGTGGGAGGGGGAGATGCCCCAGAATTGGTTTGCAGTGACCACTGGAGATGGTTTGCCCATTGTCATAGCAACTCCTCTGGGTGGGCTCAGAGAGCTGTGGCCAGAGAAATTAAGGTACTGCCATGTTTAATTTAAGGAGCGAGGGGGACTGTTGAATAGGTTGCAGTAAAACACAGAGGAAGTGCTACAAAAGTGGGTAGGGTCACTCCTGGAAACGTTTACCCTACTGGTTAAGGAGTGGCCAGGATTTGCCCCCAACCACAGGCCACCACTGGGCATAAATGTAGCACCCACATTACTCCCCTCAGAACACTCCTGGGCCATTCAAAGAATCAGAAGGAGGACTGCCCTGCTGTCCGAGAAACCTGAAGGAAGACTTGATCTGTGTGCCTTAAACCCAGGACCCCAGAAGTGACTCTAAGGGTCAGTTGGCTGACCTCTTGTATGAGCTACAGGAATATAACAAGCTTCAAGAGGTATTTTTGCTGCATTCCCAGCTGAGCAGTTCCAACTGGACCTGCCCTGGACCCTGCTACCTGCCTCTGCTGACATGAGTCTTGACGCGCAAGTCTTGTCCCCAAGGTCCTGGAAATTTGGCTGTTGTCAAAGTGTACTCATCCTGCCTAATCCGAAAACATGGGACTAAGAAACCTTTTGCCAATTTTTCACTTGAAGACCGCTGAGAGACTGGGACCAACCTGCCAAGCCGATCCGCCGTGGGTGCATCCCCTCTGGGATTGAGTTTGCTGCAACTCCTGCTACGTTCTTCTCCGCAACAGCAAATCCAGTTCAGTGGGGTCACTGCCAATCCAAATCAAACAAAGTCAAATCCTTTTCAGCCACAGTCTGCATCCTTGCCTTGCTGAAGAAACCTGACTTCCAGAAAAGTCCGAATGTAGAAAAATTTACCGGACCAAGCCATTGCCTGCATCCGACTCATGTTGAGATCTGTTTGGGCACGAAATTTTAATTTTTCCCACTCTGAGCTTTGTCTGTCTTTGTTGACAGCTTCAGCCAGACATCGTCCTTCGGATCCTTGTCATCAACAAGCCCATCTTTGGTCACAGCATGCTGCCGACTTCCCAGAATTTTGCTAAGCCCAAAGGTAACTTTTTGACTGGAATGGAACTGGTCTCTGTAGCTGACCAGCACTCCATCGCAATCAGCCTTAACTTTCAGCCTATTGCCGGCCCATGAATCCAGACGCATCTCTGCAAGAATACCTCATAGTTTAAAACACTTTACTCTGTCAAAAGCAGAGCTTAAATCCATAAAAGAAAGGTATAGCACCCCTCTCTTTGCTATCATATAATTTGATAATAAGCAACATCCAGGTTGAGGCACTGCTCCTGGATGCCTAAGCCGTCGCGAAACACATATAGCATTGGTGACAGTACGTTGGATGTCTCTGACCAGGCCAAGATCCTCTGGAGAACTATGCACCCAACGATTTTGACTACCAAGTCCAGCAGGGAAATAGGCCGATAACATCTGGGGTACTTCTTACTGCCTTTCATGTACACAGGAACAATAACCACAGACCGCCAAGTGGTCGAAAACTCAGAGCTTGCTGCTGAAATAATGGCATTAGTGATAACTGGTGCCCAAAACTCAGGCCTAGCCTTATACAGGTCCATCAGAACCCCGTCAGGCCCGAGAGTTTTATTAGACAGGCTTTGGACCAGTGTATTCATGACCTCTTCATATTCAAATCTGATGTTTGGGGAAAGGGGTGCTCCTGTGATTCTTGTATGGGATCTACCTCACCACTTAAGCAATATGTTGATCTAAAGTGCATTCCCAAAGGTCTGCTGATATGTTAGTTCTCAGACCATCTGACAACTTAGCTACAGGATTCCCTAAGTTAACTAGATGCCAAAATCTTGCTGTGTCCTTCTTAGCTTCACAGGAGTTACCTAGGCTATACCAGAATTAATTTTTAATAGTCTTCTTTCTTTCCTAGATAACTGCCTTATAGACTCCCCTAAGGGCGATGGTGGCTGCCCTATCCTAGGACACCTTCAGAGCTAGTCTCAAGTTCTTACTGTCTCAAGTTGTTAATGGCTTCCCAGCAGGAGCTATCGAAATAACCTGAATCATTGTCCTTTGTTCGCCTCCTCGGTGCCATGAGTAAATCGGTCATTTTGTTGCCTAGGCTAGCAAAGGATTTTACATTTAGAAGGTTGGGTGGTGAATCAGATAATAATAGCTCTATTATCAGGACCAACCTCTGCTTGACCACATTCTAAGCAATGCCTCTTTATCAATAGCTCTCCACTTGAGCTGCAGCCTTTTGTCTGCAATAGAAAGACTGGTCAATCCCCTGGTCTGTGGTTTCCTGTTTCTCGCTGGGACACGAAGGACCAAATTATTAGGACTGTGGTCACTACACCTGCTTTCCAATGTCCCCCATCACTACCAAAGGCATGCACTGGCCGTGAGATGAAAATGCAGTCAATAATAGTCCCCTGTCCCCATCCCTGTAAACATGGGGATTTGGTTCTCACCTTTCCCTAGGATCTATATGTAATTACATAGATCATTCTTTAGTAAATTGTTAATCTATTTAGCACCTCAGGCATCCATTTTATTGTGTCCATAGAGGGAAATGAATTGTCATATGTAACCCTCGATCCAATCTTGGCGTTAAAATCCCCACCTACAAATAGGTTAAAACAATTAAAAAACCAGCGCAACCTTTGTCTCAAAATGACAATGACTTCAAACAAGATGTTAATACTACAACAGTCCCACTGTTGTGGGCCCATAGCTGGCATTAAATGTTTGTAAGAAAGAGAAACAAGAGGCAGGGGACAGATCAGTTTACCCTTCTGCATACGATTATATCTATAGGAAAGGATGTACCAAGCCAGGGCGGCAAATCTAAAATTGATGATCACACAGTCCGCTGCTAGAACTCATACTTAGGGGCCCTATCCAGCTCAATCTTCTCAAATACAAGATGTTGCTAAAGTCAGCCATGTTGCAATTTCCATTCAGTGAGCGAGTGACACATTATTGTTTTTAATGTTCATTGGCCTCTATGACACCAGGCGCAAACACTGGCATGTTCCCCAAAACAGCTACATATGGGAAAGCTTCTGGAGGCAAGTTAATAACCATGATGCTTTTCCCCATGGATGAGCCTACAGAATAGTCCTGATAATCCGATCTGCCCCTACTCCTATCGCCTGAATTAGGCTGAACGGCTGACTATATCCACCTGGGACCTCCTGTGTCTTATTTATTATAATTGACTATAACAGGGCTTGGCTCGTATTGCACAATTTGCGATAGTGGAGGTAAGTGTTCATTAACGTGTAGCAATTATCGCCTCCCCCTAAATCAATCTCTTTAGAAATTACAATTACACCCACCGCACATGCCAAAAATGAATCCAAAGTGCTATGGTTATTGCCATTCGTGGTTTTCAAGCTGGTTGTTTTCCTTATACCCATTTAAACAACTTATGATCACAGCTAGCCACCTAAGAAGTCCCAGGCCGACTCAGCTGATGCAAGCACCTTTCCTTACGTCCCCCAGGCTAAAGCCAGCAGTCAACAGTCAACAGTCAATACGTTGCAATGGATGTCCAAAATCAGGGTCAAGAGGGGTGGCCGGGCTCTGATGGGCGTAGATGAGCCTGCTCTTGGCCCAGTCACAGCCCGCACAGCAGACTCCCAGTGCGCACTTTATGGCGCTCTCTGCCCCTTCTTCTGATCTTCAGGGTTGGGCAAGATGATGTAGGACTTCTGAGACATGTAGTCCCTCTTTCACAATGCCGCATAGTCTCCCATGCAGCAGGCTCCCAGCACGCTCTTTATGGCGCTCTCTGTCCCCTTCTTCTGGTCCTCAGGGCAGGGCAAGATGATGCATGGCTTCTGGAACACGCAGTCCCTCTTTCACAACGCCACAAATTCTTCCAGAATCATTTTATTTACCTCTGTAGCTCCTATAGGTAGGTTTTGTGCTTTGAGGTAGCAGTTAAAAACTGTTGCTAAATCCCAGTTCTCCAGTTTCAGTTGACAGACCTGTGTGGGTTCCGCACTGGCCACTGGGAAACTAGGACAAAAGCAGATATAATATTCAACTTAATACACTGCAGTATTCTGTCTGGCACCCTTTCCCCAATTAACATGATTAGTAAACATTGGCAAAAGTAAAAATCTTGTGTCACCAAAGGTAACCGAGAGCATCAAAACACCATACGTTATGGTAATATGGCCTCCTGTTAATTTTAGACATTGTGCTTTATTTTATAAATGCTATAATTGCATTTGTGGTCATATCTCAGAGCATGTATGTGCTAGCACCTTATGTTTTTATGGTGTTCCATATGTTAGATCAGCAGTTCTTAAGCCTTTGACTTCATTTTTAGCCTCCATTTTGAAATTCCTTCACACTTTTAGAACATTTTCAAATTTTCAGTTTTACATCTTGCTTCTTAATTTATATATACACATTATTAATCAGGTAATATTATTTCATTTTCTAGGCCAGTGCTTCAAAAAATGTTTAGAGCCACAACCCAATTTTTAGAAGAACAAACTTTTGTGACACCTAGTTTTAATGGATATGAGGCAGTTGGTTTTTTAATGTAACGAAAGCATTGTGTGGTAGTGCACTGTCATTTACATACAGCACATTTTCCATTGAAATAGCCAGTAAATTTGCAGAGATATACAGTTTTTCTGCTAAAACTATATTGCACACCAATGAAAATTTGTGGAAATTGGATGTCAGTGGATATTTCTCATTTGTGCATCACCAAGTGTCTTGATTTGTTTTGATCCTATCAAAATCTTTGTTTCCATCACATTACACAATTACAACAAAATGTGCTTCATTTTTAATTTCCTAACAGCTGAATGCGTACAGCTCATTTACAGGTATTTGCATTTTGTGTGTTATAAAAAATGACACTGTACAGCCTTTCCTTTCACACTCCCTGTACCCCTGCAAGACTGTCACACAATTCACTTTTCCTTCTCTGACAGCAATATGAAAGGAGTTTTAAACACCAATATCACTGTTAAAAAAATAAGCAGCAAATTATCAGCTGACATAGCCTGACATTTGACTTGTGTCTTTGAATCGCAGCAAATGTGACAAGATAAATACAGAATTTAAAGACATCTTTATTCATTTCTTGGACTTTTGCAACCCATCAAAAATTGACTCTAGTTCATGACCCACATTTTGGGAAACACTGTTCTAAGCAGTCGTGGACACCCTGAATAGGTGTAATGGACCCAAGGGATCCACGGACCACAGGTTAAGAATTGCTGTGTTAGATGCCAGGCTTCCTATATGTAAATATCACACCTACTCCTTTTGAAAGGTGTAGCTCTGATTGTGTCAAGTGGTGTCTAAGCTCCAAGGTCTCTACCACCTGTTGAAGTAAGGTTTGCACTCGTTCCGCTTTGAGAGTCAAGAACTTCCATCTGGCTTTCACCATGTGATTGAGTACCACAAAATGCTCTTCATGTTTCAGAAAGACTAGTGTCATCAGCATAAAGATGGTGGCCAATGCAACTGGCTTGGAATATAGACATTATAATGTTTGGTGCAAGGACCAATCTATAGGGTACACAATATTTTGTTTACTCTTCTGTTCTTCATCATAGCCTAGGGCATCACCTAAACAGAACCCTTAGCCTGAGTGAGTGAGTCTACCTCTTTCTCACCCCAGGCTACAAGATAAACGGAGGTGGTGACAGCCTTTTTAATTCAGAGCACAGGCCTTTTTGCCTGCACAATTAGGGTTTCCCTCAAGGCACAATAAGAATATCAGCATTCTGGGTTGTGGCTCTGATGGTGCATATATGTCGGGCAGCAATGTTTGTATGGCTGATAATTTTTTTAAGAGTATGCAGTGCTCCATGGGACCACTCCCTACTCTTAAAAAATGTTTTTGTCAACATTCACAAAGGGGAAGGGATCCATTGGAGAACCCTTCCTGTTTGTAAACAGCTTACCATCTCCTTTAAGGAGGTTGTAAAAGATTAATCTTTTGGGACCGGACTTTGGTTGCAAAACATTAATACATACCAATCTGATTTGGTTTTTGGAAGGGACACCCTAAATATGCCCCTTCCAAATACTTAATCGGTATTTGTTTGCACACCTAAACTGCGATTCGGTAACATGTTACGGAATTGCAATTTCATTTTGTACATAACAAAAGGACTTTCTACAGTCACAAACAGCCTCATTCTGCAAATTGGACTCTTTGCAAACACAAAAAGGCTTTGTACATCTGACCCTAAATTTCTTTCCATTTATCCCATTACAACCAAGGGGCCGATTACGATGTCGGTCGGACTCCCATTGACTTCAATGGGAGCCTGGGTTCCGACCGACAACACAGGCTCCCATTGAAGAAAGGGGTGGTTGTAGAAAACCTTGCACCCTGTGACGGGCACCCCATGGTGCCTGCCAGACGGTGCATGGTTGGAAAGAGGGGACCCATGGGTACCCCCACGGTCCCCAACCGGAGGCCTCCGGATGAAGGGGGCCTGCCATGGCCCCAAAAGTCAGATTCCGACAGCCGATCAGTGTTGGACAAACTGATTCGGAACGGCTGTCTGAATCTGATATCGTAATACGGCGGTCGGAAACGCGGTCCATAGAGCCATACGGCTCCAAACGACTCGGTTTCTCCGAGTGCCGGTCGGAACCGAGTAGGAAGGAGCGAACGGTTACCTAACATCGTAATCGGTCGGTTGGAAATGTTAACGAGTTGTTCGGAAAGGTGGGTTCCGAATCTGATTCGGACAAACCGAATGCCGTTCGGAGCCTTTCCTACCGACATCGTAATCGGCCCATAATTCTCTATTTCTTTGTCACAGTATTTGCATCTTTACACCCACTCCCTGGGTTCCTAATGAAACATGAAGATTCGATATAGGAAGAAGGTGCAGATGGTCTGCCAATTACATTCCCCAAAAAGAAGATTGTCTTATAAGGGAAAATTTACAAATAATGATTTTAAAACAGGGAATCCTTCCTATCATTCATTCAATTGTCTTTATTTCGATTCACAAAATCATAAAAGAACATAACAATAAAATTCCATTCAAGCACAAGTATTACATAGATGAAAAAACTAAGAATTAATTTCATCAAGAAATAAACTGCATAGTAAATTTACAAAGTAAAGATCTTCAATTTATCTGAGAAGCTTTCACTACTGTAAGCTCCTTACATTTAACATATAAAGTGCAAAGTGCATTCTAGGGTAACACAGTCAGAGTAATTGATTTAGCTAGAATTGTTCTAAAAAAGTGCAATAATACATTCATTAAATACTAAAATATCACCATCAAGATAATTTAATTTGATTCAAAATATGTTGAGAGGGCAATATCCCATTAATTGGGTAAAAACATAATCTATTATAGGATCCAATGCATAAAACATGATGTAATAAAATAAAATAACATTAAATATTTAACCCTCTCCTTTTCCTTAGATAGCTTACGGCAAGTAAAAATCTGCTAACACCAAAGACAATAAGTAATGAGCTATCTGATTTTAATATTCTCAGAGCCTCCAGATATTTCTTAGTCATCAGGCTCAAACACAACGGCTTTATCCACTTCCTTCTTGGGTTTACATATACTGGGCAAAAGAATAAAACATGTGCAACATCTTCATTTGCGTCTAAGGAACATAGGGTACATTTGGGTTCCCTTCCTGCAGCTTTTTGGGTGGTCCACTTAACTGTGAAAGAGTTGATATGGAGTGTCTCATATCGAAATTTCAGATAGAGAGTTTTTGCTAGCTGGCGGTTCAATCTCATCCAGAAATGGTTCGAAGCGTGGAACCATTTTAAAAGACAAAAATTGCGTGTTGAGTCTCCCTGATGTGCAATCTAAAGTGACTTTGTGCAAAATAAAATTCCAATAAATATGCTTAATCTCGTTCTTTGAATCTTGCGTCAATAAGTTAGGATTAGCCCAAAAGCTATTCAGGCCCAACTTTGAGAGCCAGTTTCACACGTGGGTGATCCAGGGGAATGTAAGTTGAACATCGATTTCCAGTAGTTCTCTCAGTGCCTGCCTGTATGGTTTTAATTCTTCAGTGGTCCAAATTCTGACCCAGTAGGACAAGGATCTCAATATAGCCAAGTGCTCCAATCTTTTAATGCCCATATCATAGGATAAAGGGGTCACTGGAGTATTTTGGGGGAGTGACGTGAACATCCGCATGATTTTATTTTCGCCTTATTATCAAAAGGTTTAGGTTTTCGCCACCCCATAATTCAGATCCATAAAGGGCAGCAGTTTGGGCTCTATACTTGTAGCCCTCCAGAGCTGGGGTAATGGCCTTTGTCTCAGTAGATTGTTGTTTCTTAACAATAGGGATAGAATTTTGTAATAAAATTGTCTTGGCCTTAATATGTGTGGTTTCCAAGACAGTTTTGAGTCAAGTGTCACACCGAGAAGAATAAAGTTGGAAACACACTCCAATAGTACTTGGCATAGGACTATTTTGTTTTTGAAACATTTATGCGGTCTAATAGCCATATATTTAGTCTTGACAGGATTTATTTCTAGGCCTTTTAGTCTACAGTAATGGCTGAAGCTGTCAGGTAAGCCTTGTAAACCCCTAGGCATCTGGGACAGTAGGATTGTATAGTCAGTGAATATTAGAGCACATATATGGATCCCTCCTAACTTTGGGGAGTCATGGGAACATTTTTGTAGATGCTGGACCAGATCATTCACATATAATAAGAACAGAGTTGGTGCCAAAACGCACCCCTGTCGTACGCCCCTCCTAACAGGGATGTCCTCAATAAGTTCCCCCCCTATACCCCATCGCACTTTGGCAAAATTACCTTCGTGGAGCCTTACTATTTGTAGTAAAATTTCCTCCGGCACTCCCGGCTGGCGAAAGGTTCTCCATAAGAGATCTCTTGATATTGAGTCAAACGCTGCTTTCAAATCGATGAAAGCAACGTATCAGTCCCCACGTTTCCACTTAGCATATTTCGAGGCTATGCATGAGAGTCTAAAGACTTGCTCAATTGCACTTGTCTTTAGCCTGAAGCCAGCTTTACAAGGTGAGAGCACATCATTCTCTAATATCCAGTCATTCAATTTGCCCAGGATTTGCTTCGCGTAGACGTTTTGGAGGGTATCAATCAGGCTTATGGCCTGTAGTTAGCCGGGTCATCTTTGTTACCCTTCTTGTAAATGGGAACTATCTCCGCACCTTTCCAGGAATCTGGAATAGACGCCCTTCTAGCCACAGCATTACATAAAATATTCACATATGGTGCCCATACTTCTGGGGTGTGTTTCCAAAGGTCCCCCGGGATCTTATCTGGGCCAGGCGCTTTTCCTGGTTTAAAACACAGAAAAGTGAAGCTATTGCAGCACAACCATTCAGCCTAATAAGTTTAGTTAACCAAAAATAGTCTTGGTCCTGGATCAAAGTAATCGCTTGATATAGTTTTGGATCTCTTAAGCAACTAGGATGATACGAAAACACCAGTCCATTCAAAGGAATCCAATCAGATCATCAGATAGAGTTTTCTTATATACTTTATTCAGTCCAAAAGTTAAAATTCCCAGCACACAATTAGCCGACACGTGTTTCGTCCGATACACAGACTTTTTCAAGGCACGATTAGGGAATATTGGCGAACTGTAATATATACGCAATCCGTCACTGCAGTGCATCAGATGTAAGAAAAAACCATGTTCCAAATAAGGATACTGCAACCTGTTTGATAGAACATTAATAAAAAATCACACTGCTAGCACTGGCCTCTCGCCACTCAGTAAAATCCCACAGAGCGCACAGCTGTAATAGGCCCCGATGTGGCCCAACACTAAAATGCCAATCCTTCACATGCAGAAGAGAGAAACATATACCATATTAGTGGTCACCGTAGCAATGATACGCTTAACAGTCACCCAATATTATCAGTCCAGAGTGATTAAATGTCACCTGGACACTGAGTTATAACCCTGAAAAGTTGACCCTCCAAATTCAAAACGTCTCCTCTGCAACCGGCCATGTGGGAATAAAGTATATAAGAAAACTCTATCTGATGATCTGATTGGATTCCTTTGAATGGACTGGTGTTTTCGTATCATCCTAGTTGCTTAAGAGATCCAAAACTATATCAAGCGATTACTTTGATCCAGGACCAAGACTATTTTTGGTTAACTAAACATATTAGGCTGAATGGTTGTGCTGCAATAGCTTCACTTTTCTGTGTTTTGATATATGCATGTTATATTTGTAATGTGCAGGTAACACCTTTAGGTAGCAGGTGTTTGAAGCTGATATAGCACCCGGTTGCGAATATAGCAACTTAGATACTTGTCACGCATGAGTACAGATACTTTGAATACAGTTACAGTTTTTGGATGTGCGGTTATTTCCCTGTCAGGGAACACTACTACCTATTCTATTCTTGAAAGCTTTTCCTGGTTTGATGGCGGCTATAGCTAGTCTGGTTTCTTCAATACTGAATTGGAGAGGTGGTTTTGATGAATTACAAAAGGGGCCCTCAGTACGAACAATGAAGTTAGTAACAGTTTCTTTGGACAAAGCATATAGGTCAGAAAAGTGTCTGTACCAAGTACCGGGGTCCAAGAAGTGGTCTGTATCAGTCTTGCCCCCTCTACTGCTGTGTGCAAGTATTCTCCAGAATGAGGACTGATCCTTAAGTCTGGCAGCAATAATGAGATCATTCCAATTGGCATCTTCCCAGTCCCTTAATGCTACTTTCTGTGTCCTTTTTGTATTCTGCCCTCAGATGTCTAATTTGAGGCATATTTTTGACCTTGAGGACCAGTAAAAGTCTTCGTTTAGAAGAGGGGCATTCTTTATTAAACCAGGGGGTGGAAAATTGGCTCTTAGGCCTTGGTTTACAGCCTCTCATTTGTGGTTTTGTTAAGGAAGCTTTTATACTCTCTGACAAGCAACAGTGAATTTGTGTTATAGGTATAAACTCTGGGCTTGTATCAATGTAGGGTGTTAATGCTTCACAGTAAGCATTATAGATACTTGTAAGGGGCTCAACTTGGTCGATGGCAGCAGACCATTTAACTGATCTTCGATTGTTGCTTACTGTCAATTGCAGGGACTTGTTCCCCGAATTGATGGGGTGGATTGAATGAGTAGTGATCAGCCTCCCTGACAAGACCAAGCATAATGGGAAGTGGTCACTCTCCCCTCTATTATCTACCTTGAAGTCCTGGATGTATCCCCAGTGAGCTATAGTTGCCATGATATAGTCTATTCTAGATTTAGATTTGCCCCTGGCAAAGGTGTTAGAGCATTGAGTATCTGAGGGGAAACAACTATTACAAGCCCTCAAACCTCTTTTTTTTTAATTTTTTTTAGATAATCTTTATTGTGCATTTTCAACCTTTTTTTACAATAACCAAAAGAAACCCAACCAGCCCGCCCCACGCCCCCCGGTCAGGGAAGAATATCATCAAATCGTACATAAGCATTTTCGAAATATCAGTTGGAAAGAGACTGGGGTAAAACCAGCAGTAATAAAGCACCAATGTAAACAGCAAACCATTATTTAAAGTGCAACGTGCAGAATAAATATGATAACAGGGCTAACAGTAATAGTAATTGACTGGGGTAAAACCATCAGTAGTAAAACACAGATGTAAACAATATACCGTTATTTAAAGTGCACTGTGTGGAATAACTATAATAACGGGGCTCACAGTAATAAATATTAACAAAGCCTCCAGCCTTTACACATACCATTCCCTTCAGCACAGTAATATAACAGAAAAACCCTAGACTTTCATCACGGGAATACAGCTTATATACACTATATCTCGACGAATACGAAAAGTAAACATCAAGCTGTTATTTAAAGTGCAAGGTGCGGATATAAAATAAGCCTGGGGAATCCCTCCGGTATATTCAAACCCCCTCAATTTTCTAATCTGAATAAGGGTGCCCATATTAACAGTCCTTTTTTCCTTGTTTTAACACCCTTTCTGGCATAAATTGCTTTCTCCAAGCTGGAAATAGCTAATAAGCGAGCAAGCCTGTGTTGAAACTAAGGGGTTGTGGATCTAGCCATGCTGTAGCTATTATCAGTCTAAAAACTGTCTTAGCAACAACAAGGAAGTAATCTTTCTCCGGAGTTGATTTTTCATCAATAACCCCTAGTAAAATTACCTTTGGGCTCAGTAAAACTTTAATATCTAATTTAATAAGGAAAAAGTTTTGTATTTCATTCTTAAGAAAATTCAAGGAAGGACACATTGCGAACATATGAACAATGTCGGCACTAAACGTGGAGCAACGCAGGCACTTGGGGGCTGATTACGATGGCGGGCGGACTTGGTCCGCCCACCACCGTAGCGGTGATTGGGACCGCCCGCCAGACATGCGGCGGTCCCACCACTGCAATTAAGCGGGCGCATCCTGGGCTTTCAACATTGCGGGCGGTGCTGCTGGCTGCAGCACCGTCCGCAATGTTGAAAGTGCTTGCACTGTATATTTCCCTGCACCGCGTGGCAGGCACCACGCGGTGCCTGCCACTTGGTGCATGGAAATGCAGGGGGGTACCATGGGTACCCCCCAGTGCAGCAACACCCCCTCCCCACACGAGGGAGGCCCGTAACGGCCCCCCTAACCCAATCCCCGCCAGCCTTTCCATGGCGGTATTGCCGCAATGGAAAGGCGCCTGGCCACACACATCCTAATATGGCGGACGGTGCCTGCTAGGCACCGCCACCATATTAGTGGCCCTGGTCCGCCCGCCAGGCAATCGGTGAGATTGCCACCGGCGGAAAAGCGGCGGACGGACTTTGCGTCCGCCGCGATACCCACCGCCATCCTAATATGGCGGTGGGTAAATCTCAATATGATAGCGGAACGATCGCCACCGCCGGCCCGGCGGTGGCGATCGTTCTGCCATCGTAATGAGCCCCTTAGTACCTTGCCCCGAGCTCCACTTTGCAATTTTTGCAAGTGTATAATAAAGTATAAAACAGGTTTTAAAAAACTGCACTAGCAAATTTGCCGACATTAACACAGCTTGGGATAAGTTGAGAGCTTTCACAAATTCATTTTCAGTAATCATCAACTTATCCTGCCATTTAATGCACTGTTTGTCAAGATCGTCTTTCATTTCGTTATTCAACATCTGATAGATTGACCCGATGCGAATTACGTTCTCTCTCATTAACCTGTCCACCAGAACATTCTTATCAAAGCCACTCAGGCCCCCCGCTTTCCGTTGAAGATAATCTCTTACTTGCAGGTACTTAAAGAACTCTTTGTTGTTAATGCCGAATTTTGTCTTTAGCTCATCAAACAAGACAAGACCCGCCGGAGAAAAAAAGGCGCCCAGTTTCTCTAAACCTGCTAAATACCATACATACATA
Organism: Calotriton arnoldi; assembly: GCA_963921515.1. NCBI lineage: Eukaryota > Metazoa > Chordata > Amphibia > Caudata > Salamandridae > Calotriton > Calotriton arnoldi. Next base: position 3,132,337 of record CAWUFW010001100.1, read on the forward strand.
TAGCCGTCATTACAAATTCCAGGTAAGTTTGGATTATTCAAAATTGGAGTATAAAAATTCAGTCTCCCCAAACCCAGCATCTTCCATATTGCAATCCAAGCCTTTCCCGTGCCCAAGAGGCACTTGAACCTGACTTTTTTGTAGTAGCTATATTCCACTTGCCTTAGCAAACACCCCCAAGCCTCTTTCCCAAGCAGTAATTCATATATGGAAGGTGAGGCATTTGGCAAGGCAGCTTGTGGTGGTTCCATCAGTAAGATCCGGCTATATTGCAATACAGATGCCCAGTAATACAATCTAAGGTTTGGGAGAGCCCCCCCCCCCCCCTTTCTCTTGGGAGTGAGATATACCTCAGCGCTCTCCTTGGCTTAGAATAGGCCCATAAAAATCTGGTAAATACCGCCCTCGAAGATTTTAAAACAATCACTAGGGAATTCTAATGGGATTGCTCTAAAAAAGTATAAAAGTTTTGGAAAATAAATCACCTTTATCAGATTACAACAGCCTATCATAGTAAGGTGCAAACTGTTTAACCCTGCCAACCCTTTCTTAGGTCTGTCTGCCAAAGGATCTAGATTTATATTGACAATAGACTCCACTTCCGAGGAAATGTAAACATCCAAATATAATGCTTTCTCCACTACTCTTTTATCCACCAATACAATCTTCTCATTAATGACAAGCTGTGTCTTATCCTTATTTAGCGAGAAACCAGACATACCCCCAAACACAGCTGCTTCTGACTCTATTGCCTTAATAGCACCTTCCGGGTTAGACGTTAAAACTGCCACGTCATCTGCATAAGCCAAGATCTTAGTTTCATGGCCATGCATAATTCTTGGTGAAATAGCAGTGCTTTGCGCTATTTTTCTGAAAAAAGGATCAACATACAGCGCGAACAGGAGTGGAGAGCAAGGGCACCCCTGTCGAGTTCCACAAGTGATTGTCACTGCTCCTGTCAAGCTTCCCGATATGCATACTTTAGCCGTAGGGTTATAATACAAGGCCTTAATTCCTCGCACGAAACCTGGGCCAAAGTCCCTTGCATACATTGCCTGCCATAAGAACTGCCAGGAGATCCTATCGAATGCTTTTTTGGCATCTTACAAAATCAGAGCCATAGGGTCTCCTGACACTTCCGCTGCGTCAAAAAGTGATATCACTCGCCGAATATGGTCAGTGGAGTACCTGCCTGTGATGAAACCGTGCTGTTGCTGAATTACCAATCTTTTGATGACCTGAGCTAATTGAAATGCTAAAACCTTGGAATAAATATTTGAGTCACCATTTATTAACGTAATTGGCCTATATGAGCTGAGCTCGGCCGGTGGTTTATCCTTCTTCAAAAAGACCACTATTTTAGCCACCATCCAAGAATCAGGTGGCGTAGATCCATTAAATATATGGTTAAAAAGTGGCACTATCTGATCTTTCAGCTGGGGGGCAAAGATTTTATAAAATTCTGAAGGAATTGCATCCACACCACCTACTTTGCCCGGGGGAGACTGGAGACTGCTAGTAATATCTCATTCCATGTTAGCTCTTCTTCTAAAGTTTCTCACTCCTCTATGGATAATTTACTTGAAGGCACTACTTCCAAGAACTCCTCAATTTGCTTAGGGCAGACCTGATTACGCTCTGTATACAAGTTTTGATAAAACACTTGAAATACCTCTCTGATTTTGTTAGTGTTGGTGACAACCCCAAGAACAGGTTCATGTATTTCTTTGATCTCGCTATTAGTACACCTCTGCCTTGCTCTTACTGCCAGATGGTGCCCTACCTGATCGCTGTACTCATAAGATCTTTCCGCAAAAAAATAATCAAGGTGGGCATGTGTACCATGTCGGGCAGAAAAGTATGTGTACCCATCTGCCGTCTGATTCTTTTTATGCCACACATTGACCAAACCATGATCTTTGCATATCCCTTTGAGGGTTTGATACACACCTTAGGCTTCCTCCTGGTGTACAGTAACTGTCCGCCTATATCAAAACTTCCTTGGAGGTTAAGATTAAAATCCCCACACAGAACCAGAGGTAGGGGGCGGTTCGTTAGCTCCTTAGATACCTGAATTAGAGTAGAGGGATCATCGAGTACGCTGCCGTAAGCTGAGCACAGCGTAAACTTACCTCCACAGGGTGAATGACAAACTACTGCTACCCATCTCCCCCTAGGATCGGACCCGATTTGTGAGAATTTTAACAGGCTTCCTCGGGCCAGAACTGCCACACCCGCAGTGCGAACACCTTGTGTGGTGCCGGCTACAAGTCTATAGCCCAGGGAGTTAAGAGTATCCCTCTGTGAAGCTTCAATATGTGTCTCCTGGAGGCAGACGATGTCCGCCCTCAGGAGTTTTAAGCCTAAGGAAGTTCTGGCTCTTTTTTTAGGGTCATTTAGGCAGCATATATTAATAGATGCGATACGGATAATTTGCCTATCATTCATTGGCTAATTTTTAACCCTACATCCTAGACACCAACCGTTCATCATTGCAATATCATCATACCCGCCTCTATGGACTACCACCCAGCCTCTAAATCTCTCTCCGCTCTTGCCTTGATCATATCGGTTTTTTCCAGCTTCTTCCTCAGCCTCTTTCCCCGGACCATTCCCCCTTCCCCCCCACCCATACCACTCCACTGAGCAACCAGGTCTAGCCTGTATGACGCTGTCTAACATAACAAACCCTACACCCCGGCCCCCTGCCATCTACCCCTTAACAAAAACACCTTATTTTTATTCTTACGATCTTTTCACCCACATTTCTTGATTCTTGATTTTAACCAATCTTAAGAGACATATTTTAGAATATCCCCCACTAGATCAGACCCCGCCCTGTTGCTCTACGAGAAATGCTTGAGCCTGAATCTCCGAGAAAAAAGTACGGGTGCGACCCCTCCAAACTACTTTCAATTTTGCGGGATTTTGTAGGTACACTTCGGCACCTAAATTCTGAAGGGGGGCAAACATCTGTCTTAGTCGCCATCTTCGCTCTACCGTAGCATGAGCGAAGTCTGGCCGTGCAAAGAAGGTGACTCCCTCAAATTCTCTTCTAACATTAGGGCGAGCCAAATCAAAAATACTTTGGGGCCGATTCCGATCTCGGTCGGAGGCGCACCCAATACTATTCGGTCGGGAAAAAAGCCATGCGAAAGCCAGTTTCCCGACCGATCCGTACAGCACACCGAACGAGCAAGTACGATGCGCACAACAGCAAAAATCCCGGCCGAGCCGTACTCACCCAAACCAGGTCCTGTTCTCCGACCGAGGCGAATCCGGAAACGCCGAATCGAGTCGCACGGAAGGGAAAATGCAGCCCCGTCCGGCCGGACAAGTACGATGCGCTTTCCGTACGCGCCGAACCCGTCGCTACGCACGGCACGTCAAAGCATCCGGGAGAGGCGCACATAAGCTCCGAATCGCGCCACAACACGATCCACGGCTACGAGACGAACACAGCACAGACGAGGACGACGCGAAGCGACGAGGACGAGCGAAGCGACGAGGACGAAGCCAAGCGACGAGGACGACGCGAAGCAACGAGAAGGACGAACGACACGAACCAACCATGAATCCCTTCGTCCCGATCATACCAATATTCTACATCTACTACCGGAACAGGCACGGACGCGTACGGCGCAGAAGGTAAGTCAGACACCAACCACAAAACACATACAACACGTACACGACACATCACACACATACACTGGGAATCTGAATATACTTACACCAGCAGCACCATAGGGGCGGGATGCCCATCACCAATGCCACATATGCACACAGGGGCCTGAATGCGCGCCACCACCCCAACCCAGGGGGCTGGATGCCAACCACCACAACCACCCTTAGCCAGGGGGTGCCAGATGCCCACCACCACTACCACCCTTAGCCAGGGGGCTGGATGCCTACCACTACTACCACCCTCACCCAGGGCGGGCTGGATGCCTATCACCACCCTTAGCCAGGGGCTGGATGCCTACCACTACTACCACCCCCACCCAGGGGGCAGGATGCCTACCACTACTACCACCCTCACCCAGGGGGCAGGATGCCCACCACTACTACCACCCTCACCCAGGGGGCAGGATGCCCACCACTACTACCACCCTCACCCAGGGGGCAGGATGCCCACCACTACTACCACCCTTAGCCAGGGGGCAGGATGCCCACCACTGACTACCACCCTCACCCAGGGGGCAGGATGCCCACCACTACTACCACCCTTAGCCAGGGGGCTGGATGCCTACCACTACTACCACCCTTAGCCAGGGGGCTGGATGCCTACCACCACCCTTAGCCAGGGGGGCTGGATGCCTACCACTACTACCACCCTTACACAGGGGGCAGGATGCCTACCACTACTACCACCCTCACCCAGGGGGCAGGATGCCCACCACTACTACCACCCTCACCCAGGGGGGCAGGATGCCCACCACTACTACCACCCTTAGCCAGGGGGCAGGATGCCCACCACTACTACCACCCTTAGCCAGGGGAGCAGGATGCCCACCACTACTACCACCCTCACCCAGGGGGCAGGATGCCCACCACTACTACCACCCTCACCCAGGGGGCAGGATGCCCACCACTACTACCACCCTTAGCCAGGGGGTGCCAGATGCCCACCACCACTACCACCCTTAGCCAGGGGGCTGGATGCCTACCACTCCTACCACCCTCACCCAGGGGGGCAGGATGCCCACCACTACTACCACCCTTAGCCAGGGGGCAGGATGCCCACCACTACTACCACCCTTAGCCAGGGGAGCAGGATGCCCACCACTACTACCACCCTCACCCAGGGGGCAGGATGCCCACCACTACTACCACCCTCACCCAGGGGGGCAGGATGCCCACCACTACTACCACCCTCACCCAGGGGGCAGGATGCCCACCACTACTACCACCCTTAGCCAGGGGGCTGGATGCCTACCACTACTACCACCCCCACTCATAGGATGGACAATGCATGACACAACAAGCACACCACAACCTAGGGAATGCAAGATTAAGACATCCCCCACCACCATGACAAGCGTGTGAGCAGGCTGTGTCAAATGCCTACAACACCGAACATGACATTGAACATATAATGTGACCCCCTAGCACATGTGCCACACATATATGTGTGTGGCACCCACAATGCAAGCAGCCCATGACCATTGTGGCAATGGGGCCTAAACCCCATCATCACAGTGACCAAAAGGCAAGTGTGGGGTCCATAGCTGAAGCACATTTTGACCATTGTGGCAATGGGGTCTAAACCCCCATCATCACAGTGACCAAAAGGCAAGTGTGGGGTCCATAGCTGAAGCACATTTTGACCATTGTGGCAATGGGGCCTAAACCCCATCATCACAGTGACCAAAAGGCAAGTGTGGGGTCCATAGCTGAAGCACATTTTGACCATTGTGGCAATGGGGTCTAAACCCCCATCATCACAGTGACCAAAAGGCAAGTGTGGGGTCCATAGCTGAAGCACATTTTGACCATTGTGGCAATGGGGCCTAAACCCCCATCATCACAGTGACCAAAAGGCAAGTGTGGGGTCCATAGCTGAAGCACATTTTGACCATTGTGGCAATGGGGTCTAAACCCCCATCATCACAGTGACCAAAAGGCAAGTGTGGGGTCCATAGCTGAAGCACATTTTGACCATTGTGGCAATGGGGTCTAAACCCCATCATCACAGTGACCAAAAGGCAAGTGTGGGGTCCATAGCTGAAGCACATTTTGACCATTGTGGCAATGGGGTCTACACCCTCATCATCACAGTGACCAAAAGGTAATTGTTGACAAAGAAAGAGCTGCAACTGCCAAACTGCATGGATCATTCCTGGTCACAGAACCAAAAACTCATCTGTGGCAAAGTAGTGTATGTGTCGCATTGCAACATAAATTGGGGAGCCAAATACTGCAGTGCAAATGAAACATTCCTTTGGCCATGTGCAGACAAACAACACCCATGGGGGCTGAGACCGTCAACAGTCATCAATGACACAATGACAGAAGTGACCATCTGAATGCAGAACCACATATTTGCACCAATGGGCACACAAATGCAGATACCCTGTGGAGACAGCAGATGTGAGGTGAACAGATACCATACCATGGCAGCAATGGGACACACAAACCATGATCACTGTGCTGACCGATGACCTAGGAGTCCCAGGGACAGCAGGGGAAACACACCAAACAACATACAGCCAATGGCACACCCAAGATATGCCAATGCAGTGGTGCAGATGCACAAACACAAACAGGCAGACCAACACTGTCATCATACACAGCAGGTGAGGGGTGGGGGTGCCAGTGTCCCCAGGCAACAACACAACACATGAGGAGAGCTGAATACCAATCATACAGATGTGCATACACTGCCACACTAAGGTAACTCATGGATCCAAATCCCTATGTGGGCAAGCAGGCATTGACAGGTGAGAGGGAGCACAAAACACACATGTCACACAGGCACGTAGGAACAACAACTGACACAGCAAGTCACAGACACACCACAGCACCACCCCCAGGGCCCCCACAATGTGGTGACCCTGGGCTGAAGAAAAATACCACTGTGATGACAAAGCTAAATGTCGTTCACACTGTGAACCACAGTCAGGTGTCCTGAGCAACTAACTACCATCACACCTACACAAGCACAAATCAATCAGCATGGCCAGTAAGCCAAGGCCAACATGGAGGCAGGGGACTAGCCGGGCAACAACTCTCATCTGCACACACTCAAGACCACACCCCTCGACCTCCAACAATGTGCAGCAGTGAAGTACACATGCACTGGTGACATTGCACATGCACCCATTACTATTCCAGGGTGGTGGGTGGGAACCAAGGTGTAGAAACACATCACACATGGACACTCAACAAGACTCCTGAATGTCTGACACACTGCACACTACGCTGTACATGGACATGACGGCAATACCACACCGACCAATGGGATCCCAGCCACAGTCACACACCAATGAAGAAGCCAAGGTCACCCACAAAGAACACACATAGACAACAACCAACATTGCAGCCCGGACCCTAAGGAGTGCCAGCAGTCACACACACAACGTGTCACAATCACTGAAAGATAACACAAACTGGAAATCACATGACAGGGGCAAACAACAAGTGCCAAAGGGAAACCTGACTGTGACCCATCTGCGTCTGCACACAAACTCTGCCCTGACAGCAAACACACCTATGGGTGACACCCTGATGACCAGTAATGTGCCATGCACCCACATCACAGAGAACACAGGGAGAAGACTTTGGGGGAACATAGCTCAAGTCAGCAAGCATCACAAACAGGTACAACACTAGGGATCACAGCATGCGCAGATGAATGGAAGTGAACACACAGACATGCACATACAACACACACCTTGGGCGCAGGCAATGTCACACGTGTACACACTGCCATGAGGGGACTCCACTCCTGTGTGAGGAAAGCTGTGCCATATGTTGCCTCAGTAGGGCCCCATCATGTCAGCTGAGCACTTGGTCACACAATCAACAATTAGCACCAAATGAGGGCTCCCATCACATCAGCCTGGTCATGAATGTGCCAACGGAATCATCAGCACAGATCCAACACACTTGTATAGCAATGTTGCACTGACTACACGGATGAGTCCCTCCCCTTTGATGCCCAAACCTGCATGTCCACTGGAGATGGCAACACGGTCAGGGAAGTAGACAAATGCAACGATGGCAGGCACAACAGATGTGCAGGGGTGGAAGCCACAGATATGAAATTGCCAATGTAAGTAGGAAACCCATTGCCAAATACTGAACACATGACACCCTCAGATGCTGCTATTGATGACATGGATACACCACATGATAGGACACATTCCCCTGGACCACATGGGTTCCTGCACAGTAACACTTCATAATCATGAGACCAGATATCACCATCACTGCAGCAAGGGCATGGTTAGCTGCACCAACAACATGTACATCTGAAGCATGAGCACTAGAGAAAAGAAAGTTGCTTTATTCAGCATATGTGTTGAGGCCAAACGAAGTCCTGAAAAAGAGCAAAGGCCAATGGCCAGTCCATTGTCAAAGTTCAAACAGGGTGACACTGGCAGATGTCACCCTACGCATGCCTGCACAATACCAGGGACAATCCACTAGGAGGGGCAACCGGGGGGCAGGCCAGGCACCGCAGGGACAGGATCAGGGCTCACCAGGGGAGTCAGGGAAGGGGTGGTGGGTGCTGGAGAGCCACTGACAACTGCAGTGGAGGTGTCTGACATGGTGTGTGCCGGCACAACTGGGGGCATGACACAGATGTCGTGGGTGCCGGCACAACTGCAGTGGACCCTGCAGATGGGGTGGACAGGTCCGCCACTGCAGTGCCCAAGTCAGACAGGGCGGTAGTGGACTCCACTGCAGTGCCTACCTCCAGGGGAGGAGAATGGGGAACAGGCAAGGTGGGTTGGACAGAGGGGGGGACACCCTCACCACATCAGTGGCACAGACAAGCGCAGCGGGGGTGTGGTGCTGGGAGAGCAAGTGGCAGGGGGAGAAGGCCGGAGCATCTTGGGGATGGTATATCTGTGGGTGGGGGAACCTGGGGCAGGGTGTGGTGGGGGCACCTGTGCAGTGGGGGCCTGAGGGATGGAGGACGGAGACCTTGTGCCTGAGCTGCAGGGCGGTGGCGGGGTCTTGCTCTTAGCACTCCGGGGGACTTGCGGGTGGGGGCCTCAGTCCGTCTGCGCCTGGGGGAGGGTGTCCGGGGGCGAGGGGCACTCTGCTCCGTGTGGGTGGGCTTCCTCTTCCCCCGGGATGCTGGAGCAGCTTCATCGGTGGGGAAGAGGCCGAGGTCACAGAGGAAGAGCTGCTGTGACTTTGGGGTTGCAGGTGAGGCAAGGGAGGGTGCTTTGGAGGGAGAGGGAACTGAGGACTGCGCAGTGCATGTGGATGCGTGTGTGTGTGCCAGGGCCCCATCCCCTGTGAGTCTGGCTTCAGTCCCCTGAATGTGCGTGCGTGTGCGTTTTGTCATTGGCGTGTGTGTCAGTGTGCTGGATGTGTGTGTGCTGGTGTGTGCCAGTGTGTGTGTGCCTGGGATGGGTAAGGTGCTGGGGAGTGTGGATGGAGCAGAGGCAGGAGGGGTGAGGGACCGTTTGAGGAGGGACACTGCTGCCGTCAGGGAGGAGTCCATGGACCTATTGCCCCTCTGTAGGTCAGACATGCCCGATGAGATGCCCTCCATGAACGACACCAGCTGAGTCAACAGCGCGGTGTGCGCATGGAGGACACTCAGCATGGCTGTCTGCCCTACATGGAGCTGGCGAAGGAGGTACACAGACTCCTCACTCAGGGCAGCAGGGGACACAGGGGCAGGGGGTGCGGTGCCTGGCCCAAAGGAGACACGCTCCCGGACATGGGAGCCTCCACGGACCTGGGGAATGGGAGCCGATGGGAGGGCGGTGGTGGTGCTTTGTGGGATCTTGTGTTAGGATGGAGGGCATTGCATTCTACCAGGTGGGTACTGTGGAGTTTGTGTTGGGGGGGGTGTGAGGGGAGGTGCTGGTGACTATAGTCAGTGCTGCAAGTCCCCCTTCCCACCCAGCCAGCCAGATAGCCCACCATGGAACGTGCTTGCATTGCAGGGAGTGTAAGTTGTCTCTCAGGATGTCAGTCAGTGGTGTCCTGCTGTTTGTTGGTGCACAGTTGCCAGCAGGGCCTTGTGCTCCCCACAGCAGTAGCCAGTGTCAGCCATCTTGTGAGTCCTTCTCCACTCCCTGTGATGTGAGCATGGTTCAGGGTGGTGTTGATGGGACAGTTGTGGGGGTGAGCTATGTCTGTGACTACGACTCCCATCATGCTATTGCCTCCACCCCCTTCCCAGCATGCCCATGCTTCCTTCCTTTGACTCTGCTTCCCTGTGGGGTGGGCTGGCTGTGCTGACAGGATGGCTGGGAGTGTTGTCCTGGCAGTTGTTTGGCTAAGAGTCCCAAGAGTGTCCCTGTGCTTCACACAACATAACCCAGGGTGGTGGTGCTTTGTGGGATCTTGTGTTAGGATGGAGGGCATTGCATTCTACCAGGTGGGTACTGTGGAGTTTGTGTTGGGGGGGTGTGAGGGGAGGTGCTGGTGACTATAGTCAGTGCTGCAAGTCCCCCTTCCCACCCAGCCAGCCAGATAGCCCACCATGGAACGTGCTTGCATTGCAGGGAGTGTAAGTTGTCTCTCAGGATGTCAGTCAGTGGTGTCCTGCTGTTTGTTGGTGCACAGTTGCCAGCAGGGCCTTGTGCTCCCCACAGCAGTAGCCAGTGTCAGCCATCTTGTGAGTCCTTCTCCACTCCCTGTGATGTGAGCATGGTTCAGGGTGGTGTTGATGGGACAGTTGTGGGGGGGGCAATATGTGTGACTGCGACTCCCATGATGCTATTGGCTACACTGACTTGGCCAGCATACACAGAATTCCTTCCTTTGAGTGGTCTTCACTGTGTGTTGGTGTTGTTGTGGTGGCTACATGTGTGGATGTGTGTGTTAGTTCTATTTGTGCCACTGCCTAGCTGTAGTTGTGGTTGTGTTTGTACATGTGTTGGCACAGTTGGATGTGACTTTTTGATGGCATGTGTTGTGTTTATCTGACTGACATACACATTTTGGGATGATTCTGTTCTAGTTGCTGTGTAATTGCTATGTGTGCATGGTTTGACTCTCCCCTTGACAGTGATGTGTGTGTTTTGTGGCAGTTTATTGTGTACATTTGTTGTGTACTCACCAGGCTCTGGGATGTTCTCTAGTCCATATACGCTCACTGGCGGAAGGATGGCCCGCACCTTCTCCTCCCAGGGCCTGAGGTATATTGGCTTGGCAGGAGGGCCACTGCCGGTATGTTGGCTGTTGATGTAGTCTATCTTCAGCAGGTCCCGTACCCTCCTGCGCACGTCATACCACCTGTTCTGGATGTCCGTCTTTGTGCGCCGACATGATGATTGGGCGTTCACCCTGTTGATGATCCTCTCCCACATCTTGGTTTTCTGCGACATGGGGGTCTGTTGGACCAGAGTGCCAAACAGCTGTGGCTCCACCCTGAGGATCTCGTCTACCAGGACTTCCAATTCACAATCTAGGAACTTGGGATTCTTCTTGGGGGGCATGGTGATGGGTGGTGATGGTGAGTGATGTGTGTGTTGGTGTGCAGGTGAGGGTGTGTGAGTGTGTGTTTTGCTGGGTGTATGTGAGGTAGGTATTTGTTGGTGTGCTGATGGTGTGTGGCTTGTGTGAGGGATGAGCTGTGGGTGTGTGGTTGCTTTCTCTTGGGTGCTGGCAGTGAAATGGCATTTGCAAAGGCTCATGGTAGTGATTTGTGTCCTTTATATAGGTGGAGTTGTGGGTGTGTCTTTGTTCTCTGTCCCCACCCCCCAGTATTTATTGGCTTGGTAATTGCTTGTTTGGCCTTTTTTTGGTTGATTTGTCCTTTGTGCTGTTTGTGTATGTTGGAAACGTTCTTGTGACCGAGTCGGACCCTGAATTGGTCTCGTACGGTGTTTTCCGTTTCGTTCACGCTGTGTTTGTGCAGTTTTGTATGCTGCGTACGCGTCGGTCGCGGTGTATTGTGTTGCTTCGGCTCGGTTTTGTATGCGTGTCGGTCGTACGGCTTGTCCTCCGTCCGACTCGGTCGTGTTTTTCGCGCCTTGCATCGTACTTTGCGGGTTGGAGTTGGCGGGTACGATTCGGTCGGATTTGTTCCGGGTGCGTGTCGGTCGGTTGGATTCGCGTGTTTTTCCGGCCGGATTGCTATTTTCCGAGCGGCTCGGTCGGTCGGCTTGGTTTCCTGACGTGTCGGTCGGATTTATCGCGGCTTGCATCGTACTTGGCGTGTCGGGCGCCACTGGTACGTGTCGGTCGGTATTTTTTCCGGATCCGAGTCGGTCGGTGCTTTTTCCGGCCCGAATCGGAATCGACCCCTTTGTCTCAGAACAAAATTTCCAAAATAAACCAACATAGCCCTAGGATATGCGTTACTGTCTGCCTGTTGTTTCTTGGGCGTTAGGGGGAATCGGTGTGCCCTCTGAATTTCCCTTTCCCAGTCCCACCCTGTAAGTTCTGGGAATGTACCCTTTAGGAGTTTGGCAACGTAGTTTCTGGGGTCCCCTCCCTCCCTTCTGGAATACCCAATAACCTCAGATTGTTCCTTCTTTACCTGTTTTCGTATTCCTCCATCTTCCACATCATCTTCCACATCATCTCTGTGAGTTTGGGGTGTTGGAAGGAGCTTGCTGTTTTTAATTCGGCGACATCCTGTTCAAGAGTATCAGTTCGAGCCTCTATACTGGTTATCCGGTACAAGTTTTGTTAATGTTCCTGACCGCTCCTTGTATTTTTTTAGAGGCCTGCCGTGCCCGTTGGTTGTCCAGCCGTACTTCTGCTTGCATCTGTTTAATCGTGGGCAAAATTAGAGAAGGTGGAGGTTCCTGTGCTGATGTATTTCCCGCGGTAGCATCCTCCATGTTCTGAACTGGATTGTCCAGGAGTTGAACTGCGGAATAATCCCACCTGAGCCTGGGGGTCCCTTTCTTTGAAGACTCTTTCCGGGCCTTACCAGCCTTATCAACGCTTGATAGCTGTTTCTTATCTAAGCTAGAGGCCTTTTTCTTGCCTTGTGACCCGCCTGATCTCTTTTTCCATCTAGCAAAGATAACTGATGGGAGACGTCCATTACAACGCAGGCATTACATCGTAATGCTTTACAATGCAACTTTTACAACGCAGCCACCATTACATCGCATGCTATTACAACGCATGCCATTACAACGCATGCCATTACAACGCATACCATTACAACGCATGCTATTACAATGCATTGGTAAGTATAGGTAGGTAAGTATTTGTGATATGTTAATATTATATTATATGTATAGGTAATATTGTGAGTTAATATTTATTGGTTGTAATAAGTAAAAAAAATACTCAGGTATTTTTTTAAAGTAAGTAATATTTAATTAAGTAAGTAATATTTAATTGATTTGTTGATTGTTTTCAAGTATATGTTAATATAAATTTAATACACAGGTATTAATTGTATTACTAGAATTTTTTAATTAAATATTAAAAAATAAGGAGGGCATTTCTTGGTAATTTGATGATTAAAAAGTATTTTTAAAAAATATTATTTAAATTAACAGGGATGATTTATAGTAAAAATAATTCTACTTTTAAACTAGTTTTAAAAAGAATTTGGAAAATTATTAGTGGTAGTTCATTTTAATACTCCGGTATTAAAATTAATACTAGAGTAATAGGGAAAAATACTCCGGTATGTTTAAAAGTGAGTGTATAGTTTAATTGATTTGGGGGTTAATTTATATTTGGGTTTCGAATTAATACTCGGGTATAAAAAAAAGAGTATTAAAAAAGTTAAACAAATGTTTTTTATAAAGTAAGTGTAAAGTTTAATTGATTTGGGGATTAATTTGTAGTTGGGTTTCTAATTAATACTCAGGTATTAAAAAAAAGAGTATTAAAAAAGTTAAATTGTATTATAAATATATTTATTAATAAAACGTGGTACATTTTAGAAATATAAAATGAGAGTTAAAATAGAATAATACTAAACATAAAATTTATGAAAAAATCAGATTAATTTTAAAAAAAGGATGTAGATTGTGTTTATTATTAAAAAGTGTTTTGGGTTGATGAATTAATTAAATTGTTTGATTAAAAAAATGAATTAAAATAGCTTAATTTAAAAATAAAATAAATATTAGAGAAACTAATAAATACATTTCTAAAATTAATTGAATTGTATAAATTATGTAAAATAGATCTAGTAAATGTAAACTGCACATAATAATTTAGTACAAATTTAAATGATAAAAAAATACAAGACAGGTTAATGATTATTTTTTAAAATTAAATATATCTAATTAATATTTAAAAAAAGATTGCATTATAAATAAAATACACAAAAATATTAAAAAAATACTTTATTTATAATATTTTATAAAAATAAATATAGATTTTTAATTGAACAGTAAAAAAAATTGAAACATTATTTTCTAGGTTTTCCCTGCTTTTCTATTGAAGTCAATGGGAGAAATCGTCCTTTTTCGTTTTTACAGAAAGACATGACGTAGCCTCGTAAACGTAACTTTCGTCATTACAAGGATCGTCGCGCTACTGATCACATTCAAGACAGAGCTCCGTCAAGGTAAGACAAATTGTAATTATTAAAAAAAAAAAAAAAGTGGTAATGTTTATTGTAAGGAGAGAGGAGGGAGGTAGTTAGATGTAGTAAATGTGTTTTTGGTACTTTTATTGTGTGTTAACGAACAAATTAATTCCATAACAGGTTGCAGTAGTAGGCCCACGTCGGGTCTCATTCTTTCGTAACAGGTTTTGTTTAATAAAGTTTATAAAAATATATAGATTCGAAATTTTAATAAACAAAAGTGTTTCAAAAGATATTTTTATTCGTTTTGCAACGTTTAAAAAAAATAAAATAAAGATAATGCGTCGTCGGGGTTAAATGTATTTTTATATGATTTTAAAAAAAGGTCTCCTTTTTAAAAAAAAAAGAGTTTGGATATTTTTAAATCCATTGCAACTTGGTTTTTGGAAGATCGAATTGGATTTTTCGAGATGGGATTTCATCGATGGATTTTTGGACGTGGATTGGAGTCGGAATTAATTTCGATCGAGAATGGATTGCTTCGTTGGATTTTTTGGGGGTGTTTTGCCAAACAATTTTTCATTTTCGGGAAAAAAAAAATTCGGTGCGATTTTTGTAGCAATGCACAGATATTTTTTTTTTTATAAGAACTGTGCACTTTTCAAAAGTTTTTTTCGGGTCATGGACTTTAAAAAGGATTGTGGATTTTGTGCAATGGATTAAACAACTACAAAGGACTCTTGGTGAAAAATTGGATTCTACGTAAGTCCAAGAGTTGAAAAAAGAAGACAGCTGCAGGTAAGGAGACCCGACTTAAAAAAATAATTTATGTTATTTAAAAATAAATGCCAATTGAATTAGGGGGTTTATTTGGGCAAAACAGGCAAGTAAGGAGATAGTTGAGGTTAGAAATGTAGGATGTGTGCAATATTATCTAGGTAGTCTGAAGCCACCATCAACGTAAATTGTTGAATTGCACCCAATAGTCTCTCGGACATTTCTTTTGTTCTTTTTGATATTCGTGGGTTCAGACTACCAGTTAATGATTGCGACATTCTCATTTCTTGGAAACTTTGCTCCTTCCTCAAAATTTCCAAGAAATGATAGAAGTTAGGCTGAGGTTTGTCAATTGATTTATTGAAGGAGTTGTGCCATCCCTCTATGGCATTGTTTGTTTTTGCTCCTCCCTCTAAGCAGGTCAAGTAGCAGTTCCACCACTTCACATGGAAACATGGTTTCCTCCTGCGACCTGACCTGCTTAGATGGCCAATCCATGTGTCTTCAAAGTAATTTAGAAGGGGTGCCAATTTGTCTTCGTTTGATGTAAAGTATTCCGATTCTGTAATTGAAGTGTAGTATTCGTCTACACTGTCAGGACGAACAAAACAAAGGGCTGTTAGTTTTTTTAAATTCAAATTGAAGTTTGCTGTTTGATATATAATCCTCAACTAAGGTTGTTTTTTGAATTTTTCGCCAATAAGCCCGAGAAAAATGAAAAAAACATCCTTGAATTTTGGTATCCGTGTACATTTTGGTAATAGTATTAATCATTGGTAATTCAAAGTCAATTAATACTTTTCTAGGACTTTTGTTTGATGTTTTAGCTTTTATCACTGACAAAAATTCAGTGTATGTTGAGGATTGTTTATCAGGGAGTAAACTGTACACTAAGGGAACAACTGTATTATTAATATATGTGTGAATTGTATATATTTGGGTGAATGGATGGGGTGTGGATTTAAATGTCCCATCCATCATCCAAATATCACTGCTCTACAACTTAACAAGGTTATGGGGTGTGCTAAAGATTAGTATTCTTTTTTTAGGGTTTTG
This sequence comes from Calotriton arnoldi, assembly GCA_963921515.1. Classification (NCBI taxonomy): domain Eukaryota; kingdom Metazoa; phylum Chordata; class Amphibia; order Caudata; family Salamandridae; genus Calotriton; species Calotriton arnoldi. The sequence goes on from CAWUFW010001100.1 coordinate 3,148,316, forward strand.
GTTGTCATGCAAAAGAAATGGTTCATTAGTAACTGTTATAGAAAGTTGTGAAGGAATGTTAACCCGTTTGCTGCTTCGAACGTTCCGCGCCAGTGCGGAACGTTCTATTAAACGAGCGGGGCAGCGTCGGCCAACGGACGTGCGCAGCACTACCGAGGTAGTGCTTGCGACGGCCGTTGGCCGACAGCAGCAGCAAACGGGTTAATGTCAGAAAAGGTTTGGCGTGTTACTCTTTGTGGGTTACTTGCCTGTTTTTTACGTTTAATAATTCTTCGTAGGTTGGGTATTGTGGGCATACTACTAGCAACATGAGATGGGATGTGTTGGGATACCTCCCTCAAAACTGTGCCACAGGGTTCATTGGAGGTGGATGCAATAGCTTTAATTTCGTTAATAATTTCTTACTTCAATCTCCATTGCAGAGGCATAGTGGTTATGCACTGTGGTTCTTAACACAGAGGGGCCGATTCCGATTCAGGCCGGAAAACGTACCGACCAACTCGGTACGGGAATGTTGGAGTAGGATTAGTTATTTTACCCCACCACTATCCAGCATTTTCCCTGATGTAAGCACCCTTCGGATGAGGAATAGTAATTTTATCCCCACCACTATCCAGCATTTACCCTGAGGTAAGCACCCTTTGGAGTAGGATTAGTAATTTTGCCCCCACCACTATCCAGCATTTTCTTTGAGGTAAGCACCCGTTGGAGTAGGAATAGTAATTTTAACCCCAACACCATCCAGCATTTTCCCTGAGGTAAGCCCCCTCAGAGTAGGAATAGTAATGTTGTCACCACCACTCTCCAGCACTTTCACTGAGTCAAGCATACTTCGGAGTAGGAATAGTAATTTTGTCCACACCACTATCCAACACTTTCCCTGAGGTAAGCCCCCTCGGAGTAGGAATAGTAATTTTATCCCCACCACTGTCCTGCATTTTTTCTGAGGCTAGTATTTGTCAGAGTTGGAATAGTAATTTTCCTCCCACCAATATCCAGCACTTTCCCTGAGGCAAGCACAGTTTGGAGTAAGAATAGTAATTTTATCACCACCTCTATCCAGCATTTTCCATGAAGCAAGCACCTGTTGGAGTAGGAAAAGTAATTTTGCCCCCACCACCATCCAGCGGATTCCCTGAGGCAAGCACCTGTCGGAGTAGGAATAGTAATTTTGCCCCCACCACCATCCAGCACTTTTTATGAGGTAAGCACATGTTCGAGTAGGAATAGTAAATTTGCCCCCACCACTATCCAGTAATTTCCCTGAGGCAAGCACATGTCGGAGTAGGAATAGTAACTTTGCCCCTACCACCATCCAACATTGTCCCTGAGGTAAGCACCTCTCGGAGTAGGAATAGTAATTTTGAACCCTCCACCATCCAGCCTTTTTACTGAGGCAAGCACCTGTCGGAGTAGGAATAGTAATTTTGCCCCCACCACCATCCAGCACTTTCCCTGAGGTACGCACGTGTCGGAGTAGGAATAGTAAATTTGCCCCCACCACTATCCGGTACTTTCCCTGAGGCAAGCACATGTCGGATTAGGAATAGTACATTTACCCCCACCACCATCCAATATTTTCCTTGAGGCAAGCACCTCTTGGAGTAGGAATAGTAATTTTGCACCCTCCACCATCCAGCATTTTTCCTGAGGCAAGCACCTGTAGGAGTAGGAATAGTAAATTTGCCCCCACCACTATCCTGCATTTTCCCTAAGGTAAGCAGATGTCGGATTCGGATTTGTAACTGGGCACCCACCATCATTTATCTTTTTGCCTTTGTCAAGTACAGTAAGGAGTAGAATGTTGTGAGTTGTTTTTAAATAGAAAATTTAGAGTATGGCTTTTAGATTTGTACAGCCTTTTAAAAATGTACATTTTGACAGTTTATTTTTAATTTGTAAAAAATAAAGTTGGTTTTACTTACATTGTTCATTTATTGAATGACTGTGTCGTGAAGTGTGTTTTTATCACGTTTTTTAAAATTTTCCAAAATGCTGTTAAAAAAATTAAATGCTATATGTTAATTAATTTTAGTATATGTTTTAGCTTTTTACTTGACATATATTTTTTATGGGCACACTTACTTGGAACTGTAGATGGCACTGTTTGAGTTGGATATTTTCTTGGCAGGCAAAATGCGTCTGGTCTCTGTGGAAGTCAGTTTACCACTGCATTCAAAATGGTGGACGGCTGCTTTTATATGTTTTTTTACGTTCAACGATTATTTATTTGTAAATATGTTTTGTGGATATTTTTTTGATGTTTTTAATGCTGACAAAATGTGTAATAATTTTTAACGTTTTATGAATGTTCGTTATTTGTTTGAAAGATTGATTGTCCGCCATTTTGGCGACCTGCGGGTCAAGGTGCATTCATAGAAATCGCTGTAGGACTTTTGTTTAGGTGCAGAGTAAAATGGTGCTTTATTTGTTCTGCTGTAGTTCATTGTTGTTTTATTTTCTTTAATAATATCATTTTTGCATTGTTTTTTGGTTACTTTTAATTGTGTTAAAGCTTTTTTTAAGCTCGAATATTTATATTAATACTCGGGTATTAATTGTTCTGCGGTGGTATTATTTTCAAATACCCATGTATTAATACTCTTCCCCTCCCAAAACACCTATTTTTCCTGAATCGCGTTCCAGAGGCAAGTAAATATTTGTATTAAAAAATAAATAAATGTATACGAATATTTATTTTAATACTTGAGTATTAATTTTAATACCCGGGCATTACTTTTAATTACCCGTGTATTGCTACACTATCCACCCAAACCCCCCATTTTGCCTGTATCCCGTCCCATAGGTGAGTAAATCTTTTAATTAAAAACTAATAATACAAAATGTAGACGAGTATTTATTTTAATACTTGAGTATTCATTTTAATACTCACATATTACTTTAAAATACCCGTGTATTAATACATGACCCCACCCAAAACCCCTATTTTCCCTGCATCCCGTCCTAGGGGTTTATTATACTTTTTTTACAAATATGCGTTGTAATGGTATGCGTTGTACAAGTATGCATTGTAAATGTTTGCGTTGTAATGGAAGTTTTAGTGCATTAGTATTATTTTGCGTTGTAATGGCATGCGTTGTAAAAACATGCGAAGTAATGGTAGCTGCGTTGTAAGATCCGCGTTGTAAAAGCATGCGCTGTAATGGCTTGCGCTGCAATGTCATATATTCGTGTGTGTCTAGTCCTGCCTATGGTAGATTGGTTAATTGAAAAGCCAGATTCATAGCTTCTTGCAGAATTCAAGAAGAGAGGAGGTGGCTCTGATGTGGAGTGGTAGGGTGATCCACACTTTAGGAGTGATGTAATCCTTCTGTTATTGTGCTGTGTATGCGTGGGATGTGTGTGAGTAGCAGAGGTGTCTGGGAGGTTGGTGGGTTGAGATTCAACTGTCCAGGCCTAAATTGTATTGTGCCTTGAATGTGTGTGGGAGGAGTTTGAAATGAGCACGTTTGTGCATTTGGAGCCAATGGAGCTCCCTAAGGCATGGTGTGATGTGAGTTTTGTGTGGGAGGCTGAGGATGAGTCTGGCTGCTGAGTTTTGAATGGTTTTTAGTTTTCTAGTTCCATAGTCTAACTTCCTGATGACTAGGGCATGAGCGACCATTTTCATAGTGTTGCTTGGGAGCCATTTGAAGATCTTCACCATCTTCAGGGTGTGGAAGCAGGATGCAGTGATGGCATTGACTTGTGCTGTCAGGTCAGTTTACTGTTCATGAAGTTCCTGGTGTAGGTGCTGGATGTGGGTTTGAGTTCATCCAACCACCAGCTAGAGTCCCATCTTGAAGTATTCTTGCTGAAGATCACTACTTATGCCTTGTCTGTGCTCAGCTTGAGACAGTAGGATTTCATTCAGTTAGTGACTTTGGTCATGTAGGCAGTGAACATGTTTCAAGTGCTGCGGGTCTTGTCTGAGAGGGAGAGTATGAATTCTGTGCTATTGGAGTAGAAGAGGACATTGATGTCGCCTGAGCAGATAACACTGGCCAGAGGGATGATTTGTGCATTGAAGAGGGAGGAGCTGAGTGATGAACCTTGAGGCACTCCGCAGATTAGTGTGCAGGCTTCCGAGGAGTAAGGTACCAGGTTGACAGCTTGGGTTTTATCTGTTAAGAAGAAGCAGATCCAGAAGAGAGTGGGTATATGGATGGCAATCTCATGCAGGCGCCTGGTGAGGATGGTATGTGGGACCATATCAAACGCTGCAGAGTTGTCCAGCAGATTGAGAGCTGCATGTGTTTCCTCTGCCAAGGATCATGAAGCTGTTGTCTGTGGCAGAAATGTTTCTGTACTGTGGTTGGGACTGAATCTGGACTGCATGGCATTGAGGAGCTGGTGATTGCTGAGGTGCTTGGTGAGGCATCAGTTGACTAGTTTTTCTAAGACCTTAGCTGGCCATAGTAGGAATGAGATGGGTCTGTAGTTGGAAAGTTTAGCTGGGTCAGCAGATGTTTACTTGAGCAGTGGCATGGCAGTGGCATGTGTTCAGCAATGTGGCTGAGTTGTTGGAGGCATTGAGGACGGGTGTTAGTACTTCACAGATTGGTTGGAGTCCTTTGGTGAAGGTGTGGTAGGGTCCTTTAATGGATGGTTCTCATGGTAACAGTGATTCTATCAGTGGCGATGGCAGGCCGCAAGGCCAGGGTTTGTTCTTCAGCCGTAATGGGAAGTTGAGGGTCAAAGTTGCTGTATATGGAGGAGATTTTGTTACAGAAGAATTCCGAGTGCTTGTTGTAAAAGTCTTGTGACAGGGTGATATTGCTGGAGGCAGCGGGAGGCACAGTAAAATCTTTGATGATGGCAAAGAATTTATTGCTGCTGTTAGTGATGGCGCTGATGTGTTCTGCAAGAGCTGTGCTCTTGTTGCTGCATATTTACTGGTGGTAGCTTCTTAGGGCTGATTTGAAGATGTCTTTATCTATGGTGTCTTGACTTTTTCTCTATTTGTGCTCCAGTTGTTTGCAGTGGTGATTTGTCAGCCTGTGTTCCTCTGTATACCAGCTGGCCTGTAGTCAGCCTCTTGTCGTTGGGTTGCACTTGATGGGAGCCAGGGTGTTGGTACGTGCGGTGATCCGGCTATTGAGATTCTTGATAATTTTCAGCAAGTTGCTGGTGTGGTCGGGCCGATGTGCAGAGAGGGAATTAGCCCACTCCTGTTCTGTGATGCTTTTCCAGCTGCGGCTAGCGATTTTGATGGTGGTAGGTCTGTGGTGGTGCGGGACGGGTATGCTGAAACTGACGAGTATGTGGTCTGTCTAGGTCATAGTTGTTGGCTTGTCAATTGTGATGTTGCTGATTGAGGGGAAAATTGGGTCTAATAGGTGTCAAGCGGTGTTGGAAGGTTCAATAATATGCTAGGTGAGGCCAAGGTTTCAGAGGTTTTCTAATAGGGCCGTAGAGTTTGGGCCTGTGCAATCTTCTAGCTGAAAGTTAAGGCCTTCATGGAGGGTGAAGGTGCTGGCGTTGATGATGAGGGGTGGGACGTAGTCTTTGAGGTCGCTGGTGAAATTGGTACGGGGTCCTGGTGGTCTGTATATAAGGGTTCTACCCAGGGAGAAGTTGGCCGTGATGTGTATCTTGAGTGTGAGTTGCTCCATGTAGCTGGTGGGTTTGTCCGTGTAGATGGGGCAGATGATGGTGTCTTTGAATATAATGGCGACTCCGCTTCCGGGCTTGTGCTGACAGTCCAGCCTGGCAATCTTGTAGCCGGCGGGGATGACTGTAGTGATGTCCGGTGCAGAGGCTGGGTTTAGCCATGTTTCTATGAGGAAGAACAGGTCCGGAGGATAGTTGTGCAGTAAGTCCCAGATATCTCTGGCATTTGGTGATCGAGCGAGTGTTGAGGAGAAGACGTGAGTGAAGCTTGGTGTGTGATTAGTGTGTGGTTTGTGTGCTCATGAGCTGGTGGTTGGTTTGTTTGAGTGTGAGCGAGTGGGGTACTCGGTTTTGTTGGTGCGTGAATGGTAGATGTAGGGTGTGGGAGAGTGCATGTGAACTTGCAGGAGGCACATGTGAATGCTCCTTCCATGTTGTGTGGTGTGGTGTCAGCGGTCTGGCAAGTGATGGCCGGGGTTGAAAGCATGCAGAAGTGCTGTAGGGTAGCAGTTGCTTGGGTGAGAAGCAGGGTTCTTGGCGCTAGGCACTGTCCAGACGCTGCCGGGCACTGAAAGGTTTGCCTTTGGCATTGCGTCCGCTGCACGAGTATAGTCGCATCCATGCTGCAGCCGCCATTACGTAAGAGAGGGAAGGAGTGCATGTTGCAGTGAGCGGAAAACCAGTGATTTCACTTCCTGTGCAAATGGATGATGGGAAATCCATTAATGTCACTTCCTGGGCAGGATGTCACTTCCTCTGCAGATGGATCATTGGAGATCCCGTGAAGTCACTTACATAATATGTGTATTTGTAAAGCGAACGTTCACCCAAGAGTATCTTGGCACTAAATAACAGATGTGTATTCACTTCCTGTGAAGAGGGGTGATGGGAAAACTACTAAATGATGCCAATTGTATGTAATAAAATTGACTTTTAAAATGATATCTATATTAATGTGGAGTTGAAATCGTTCAAGTAAAAATGCTACGTCCTTCATTATTACCTACGGCAGTTCAAAAAATGTTGAGTTTTGAAAGTTGTTTTTTTATCTGCATTCTATAATTCATATGCCTGCATCCTTGTACCCCCTAAGAGCCTGTAATGCTTCCGATTTCTGAATCCTTATTGAACTACCCTTTCATGGTACCATGCCCTAAGCCCTTAGAAACCATTATTCTCTCCTAACCTCGCCTTTCCCAGAACCCTAAATACCCTTACCTACCACTTAACACTACTAATTCCTGAACTGTGAAATACCGTACTACCCTTTAATGCTACCCTTCCCGAAACCCTAAAAACTCTTAGTATCTCTTAACGCAACCCTTCCCTAAACTTAAAATCCCTCTGCTACGCCTTATTTCTACCTTTCACTGAACCTTAAAAAACCCTTGTGATCCCTTAACACTACACTTGCACGAAATTAAAAGAGCTTCCCCTTATTGGTACCATTCCCCGAACCCTAACAAATGCTTACTAGCCATTAACTCTACACTTCACTTTCCTGAGCGCTAAAGCCCATTACTACTCTTATACGCTACCCTTCTCTTGACCTTAACAAGCCTTTCTACCCCTTAACGGTACTCTTCCTTAAGCTCCAAAAGCCACTGGCTACCATTGTGCACTACCAATCATTGAACCCTACCACCTCCTTATTACTCCTTAACGATACCCTTCAGTGAATTAAAAAAAACATACTAGTCCCCACTTTCTTCTGTATCTCACGGTAAATGCTTCTCTCTGCTTTAGCAGAAGTATGCCCCTGTTACCCTCGATCAGAGTACACTTGCTTTTTCTCTATAAGCCACAACATGTTTTCGATTTTGTTTGTAGTCACAACTTTTTTCATTCTATTTCTCAATGACCAACATTTTTGGCTCAAAGGTTTTTTCAGTTTACTTTGTTCCCCACAATATTTTAACTGCAAACCGTTGTAAAAATCTGCAGGCGCTGTACCGTGTGCATTTCTGTCTTTACTCTCCCTATTCTAGCCAAGATTAAATATCTGCCTAGTGCGGAAAAAAAGTATTAAGCTTTATCTTGTGGAAATGTTTTAAAACCATAGAGGTGAGGTAGAGAGAGAGGTAATGTAGTAAAAGGTGCATTAGAGAGCGATAAAGGCAGTGAGAGGTAGACGTAGACAAAGAGACTTGAGAAAAAAACAGTGTTGAAAGTTGGATAGAGACCAAAATGAGAATAGGTACAGGAAAAGGGGTTAGATAAAGAGAGAAGTAGGAACAAGGGAAAAGTAGAGAGAGTGGGGTGAAGGCAGTGAGAGGTAGACGTAGACAAAGAGACTTGAGAAAAAAACAGTGCTGAAAGTTGGATAGAGACCAAAATGAGAATAGGTACAGGAAAAGGGGTTAGATAAAGAGAGAAGTAGGAACAAGGGAAAAGTAGAGAGAGTGGGGTGAAGGCAGTGAGAGGTAGACGTAGACAAAGAGACTTGAGAAAAAAACAGTGCTGAAAGTTGGATAGAGACCAAAATGAGAATAGGTACAGGAAAAGGGGTTAGATAAAGAGAGAAGTAGGAACAAGGGAAAAGTAGAGAGAGTGGGGTGAAGGCAGTGAGAGGTGAGACGTAGACAAAGAGACTTGAGAAAAAAACAGTGCTGAAAGTTGGATAGAGACCAAAATGAGAATAGGTACAGGAAAAGGGGTTAGATAAAGAGAGAAGTAGGAACAAGGGAAAAGTAGAGAGAGTGGGGTGAAGGCAGTGAGAGGTAGACGTAGACAAAGAGACTTGAGAAAAAAACAGTGCTGAAAGTTGGATAGAGACCAAAATGAGAATAGGTACAGGAAAAGGGGTTAGATAAAGAGAGAAGTAGGAACAAGGGAAAAGTAGAGAGAGTGGGGTGAAGGCAGTGAGAGGTGAGACGTAGACAAAGAGACTTGAGAAAAAAACAGTGCTGAAAGTTGGATAGAGACCAAAATGAGAATAGGTACAGGAAAAGGGGTTAGATAAAGAGAAGTAGGAACAAGGGAAAAGTAGAGAGAGTGGGGTGAAGGCAGTGAGAGGTAGACGTAGACAAAGAGACTTGAGAAAAAAACAGTGCTGAAAGTTGGATAGAGACCAAAATGAGAATAGGTACAGGAAAAGGGGTTAGATAAAGAGAAGTAGGAACAAGGGAAAAGTAGAGAGAGTGGGGTGAAGGCAGTGCTTAATTTGAGCGGTGGTTCCGGATGTCTGGCACCGGCACTTATTTGTCAACACCAGCACTTATAATAGTCTACCACAAGGCGACACTTTTTGTCTAAATTAGGGATGAACACAACAACAGTTGTTTATTAATTCAATATGCATTTAAAAAGACTTATACCTGCTGTCCAAGTCTTTCTTATAGTTTTGGGGGCCTGGAATAGTCTGAATTGTCACGTGTATGGTGTGATGGTTAGGAGCTGTGTTAATTCTGTCAATGGCAACACTGGCAGGCGCAATGGGTGGGGCAAGATGCAGTGGCCTCCTGATGAGGGCCCTGGCAATTTTCTTTTTACAAATTAGGCACTGGTGAAGGGTAGAAGGAGAGTGTAGCTATCTTTAGCAGATCAGGCTTTGCATGAATATAAAAAATGGATACGTGTGTGAATTCTAGTCAAGTAATGCTTCCTTGACGCAAAGTGGGAAAACAAAGCGAGATTTGTGCTGGGTAAATGGTGCAAAATACCTTTTGCTGTGAAATGTAAACACCCTTACAATAGTTTGTACTGATTTGTTAAGCAGGCTCAGATGTGAAATAAAAACAAAAAGTAGCTGTTTTTATGAGCATAATGAATATGGCAGGAATTTTGATAGTCTACTCACTTTATCAGGGGGCCCTTTAGAGGGTGAGGGCCCTGGGCTATTGCCCACTTTGCCTTTAAACTTCTCTGATAGTACTGTGGATTCTATGCGCATGAGTGGTTGGTGTTTGTACACAGAGACTATACCTGTCCATTAAAAATGGACATCTACATTCAGATGTGATGTGTCAACCTACCACTGTTTCCATAGAAACCCTTACGATATCAGACCTACCTATCCTACATCTTTGTAAAACATCATTGCCTGCTGCATAGGTTCAGGTAGTCTGTCTGGATGCTTCTCCATAACCTTATGAGCAGACTCCGAAAATGCACACCCTTGTGTCTGAACACTGGGTTTGCCTTTCATGCTTCCAGGGAGAGGCAGAACAGCCTTTGCATGTTTTCAAAAGAGTAAGATCACCGAGTTAATTGATTCATCCTTTCAGCGTTTTAGCGTTAATAAGGTTTAGCTTCCCAGGGCGCCTATTTTATTAACCCTTTCAAATGTGCCTTTGATTTGGAAATGACACAAATATTGCTTTATTATTCGCTGTTCTTTTCATTCTTCTGATGTTGAAGTCTATGACTGCTTTAAGTGCCTTTGACAAGCTAGAGAGCCTGCTTTTATCAGCAGCAGAGAATCAGTGCAGCCACACTGCAAAGAGCCATAATAGACATAATACATTTTAGTTTAGCTTTCACAATACTTTTTTTTTTATTCAGCCAGTGTATCTTGTTTTTTTCTCTCCTGCTATCAGGACGCTCATTCTGTTTCTTAGCAAAGCTTATTAGGAATGTATTGCATAACATAGAATCATGTGATTGACTTACAAGTTAATAGTAACTAGCAATTGTGGTTTGTTTATTCAATAGGCTGCTGCATAAAAAATATGTCTATATTGCACACCCTACATTCTGTATTGTACAAACATTGAATTTACTGAGTGTATATTGACATTCCAATAAACAACCTCAATCACATATTTTGGGTTCATGTGAAGTGTCTCAGACCTGACTCCAAGAAGCAGACAGTTGTTCTACACTGAGCATAATTACAGTGAGTGGATGAACTCAAGCTCAAGTGTTCGACATTGAATCGAGAGTGTGATTATATCGAGGCTGCCTATTTTTCCAACTTAAGAAGTGCTCATCTTCAGGGAAGGCAAGGACACCCTATGGAACAACGAATGGTGGCCACCGGAGCTTGGCCCTATCCCCAAACCACCGAACACACCCACAACCTCGGCATCATCCTCGAGAGCCAGCTATCCATGAAGAAGCAGGTCAGAGTCATCTCCTCTGCTTTCGTCCTCAACCTCCAAATGCCCAGGAAGATCTTCAGATGGCTCCCACCCTACACCAGGCGAAATGTCATGCAAGCTCTCGTCACTAGCAGACTCGACTACGGCAACTTTCTCTACGTAGGAATCACTGCCCAACTCATGAGGAAACTCCAGACCATCTACAATACAGCAGTCAGACTCATCCTCGACCTCCCCAGACAGATGTACATCACCCCTCACCTCAGGAAACTCCTTTGGCTACCAGTTGCGAAGAGATGCCAGTTCAAGTTGCTCACCCATGCTTACAAGGCACAACACAATGAAGGACTGGCGTAACTAATCAAATGAGTGAATTTCCACCAACCTGCCAGGGAACTCGGTTCCAGATCACTCTTCCTAGCAGCTACCCAGCGCATCCGCCGGGCTAACAGCGGAGGCCGTTCCTTCTCCCACTCGGCGGCTAAGACCTGGAAGCCCCTCCATCGGCACCTCAGAGCCTCACCATTACTCCAAAAATTCAGGAAGGACCTCAAGACATGGATGTCCAACCAATGAAAACAGACAACGTTATCCTGCTGCATGACCCCACAGCACCTTGAGACCCTCACGGGTGATGCAGCTGCACAATACAAATCCTGATTGATTGATTGATCGAACTGTGGAAAAGGACTTAGAGTGCACTTAAGGTCAGCCCCTGCTCATGATGACTCGATGGCTTGTTGTCTGCTCTTAACTTGATGGCTTTCCTCCTTCTTGTGCTTATCCTACCCATGAGCATTTGGGTGTCACAGCTTTCTGATTGGATAAGTGGTATCCTTCCACTGCATACTTGAGAGGACTCTTTGATATTCAGCACCCTGTGAAAGCACATTTGTTTTCTTAACCTCTCCCCATTTTCCTTCTTTATCTTTTAGCACTCCCATTGTTCTCTCCGATGATCCTGGCCCTCTCCCTGCCTATTTCGTTAGCAGTGATATATTTTTTTTAATTTAATTTTTGAGGAGCTGACATCTGCAGAGTGCTGCTGGGCAACTTGCTTAGTTTCTCACTTACCCAGTGCACTCTCTTTAACGTCCCCTGTCCCAAATGCTTCAGGCCACTCTAACCATTCCATTGGCCATGTGATTTTTTTTTTTTTTTTTAAATGTTTGCTTATATTTTTAGGCTGCATAGTGCTGCTGGACTGCTCACTTACTTCATCAAACACAAGGTGATGGATGGGATGCTTGATTTAATCTCAGCTACAGGCAATCGCTCGGGCCACATCCTTATCCATTGTTATTTTGCACACTTTGCCACCTCACTTTGGACCCAGACATATGCAAGTCAGTCTTTACCCTGCTCCATTGGGAAAAGTCCAGCCCGTATGCAAGCAACCCAGGGCCGGTTTCACTCTTATTAGAGCTCATCAGCCAGGTATAATTGGTTCCAGTAGCAGAGTGTATCCAGGGCCCATATATGGGCATAACCATCACACTGAGGGCGATATCCTAAAGTATACATAAAAGTAATAGATGCTTGAACTGATTTTAGCCATTGCCAATTGCTCGCTTTTCTTTGTTTTTATATTCTAATTTTCCATTCTAACATGGCCATCAACCATGTTAAAACAGTAAATCAAAAAATGACTATTATACCTAATGATGTATGTGCACAAACATTGCACGCATTCACATGCAAACCTTATGATGCACGTGTCATCATGCACGTTGCACATCCACCACACCACAATTTCTGTCTTGGCTGCCATTTTGGAGTGGGTTTCATTTTACAGAAAACACATAGCAAGAATGGCATATGCATTCACAGAGGCCCCTGAAGAAGGGATTGATTATCCCGAAATGCATTGGGCATCATTGACTATTAGATGTCGAAGAATTCTGTAATTCTGAATATCGTTTTGTTCATATTGTACATAGTTTTGCGATATACGTTGAACAATATCATAATTGATTGTTTAATTCCGAACTGTTAAATTGTGTTAAATTACATATCTAATGTCCTATGACATTAAATAATGGTTGAAATACAACAGAAATCATTTTACGGTGTATTTTTCATATTTGTGTATAATTTTGATGATGTGAATAGTCAAATTCACGCTGTGCAACCAGACATCGAGTGAAGGGTCACTTGTTTATACTATGTTATAGACGGGGCAGGCAACCTCTTTCTGGTTGGCACGCACAAACATTAGACTAGTTGAAGTTAAACTACGAAATTTTGTAGAAGATTGGTGTGCGCAACATCACTCATTCAATATGCATTCACATGCTACTTCCAACAAGCATTGGCAAAGGCAATAGCCCGAAATTTAAAAGTGGAAACCTACTGGCTCTGACAGTGCTTGTTTTAATCATGTAAGCATTGTCGTACAGATTACCAATCATTGCTCTTCCCATAGGTTGCATGGTTTTCCACTTTTCTGTGCCTGTGCAATTGCATCTCTCTCTCTCTTGAATGTGAGTTGACAGCAGTTACTCATGCACATTTGATACGAGAGTGCACAGCTAGCCATGGTGTACCTCCCGAGCTGCTCAACATTCATTTGCACTCAAAAGCAAAATACTTGCTTTTCATTGGAAGAAACAACTTGCAATGAGCTCCATGACCATATGGTATTTTTAAGGGTGTTTCAACAAATACTCAAATGTTGTAACAAATAACATTTGTGGATTACTAATGGATGACTACGTTAAAGTTTAATGAGAGTTTGAGTCACTGGGAAATAACACCCAAAGAACCAAGGTTTCATTGCTAAAAGTTGCATTATTTGCCCTTTATAAAGATATTTCAAGGGAAAAAAAACAATGTTCACTCAATGTATTTATTTATTTATTTATTTTATGAAGCTTTGTATAGCGGGAACATGACCCTAGTGGGTATCAGAGTGCTTTACATGAAGGGCAGGTAGGGTATAATTGAACTAACTAAGAAGATCACATATATGAATGAAGTAAAGAGCCCTGAGACTACACAAATTACTACGCTTGTTCTCAAAGGTAGTCAGCAGATAAAAGGTCAGGCATCATAAAAAGATTCACGGGTATGGTTACAATCAATAAACACAGAGCTGTTTGCACTCAATAAACTCAATATTCCAATATAATCCAACTCATGGTTCCGAATGTTAATCTTGAAAAGGAACCTATGAGGTGAGTTAGTTTTAAGACTCAGGGGCCGATTCCGATCTCGGTCGGAGGCGCACCCATTACCATTCGGTCGGGAAAAAAGCCATGCGAAAGCCTGTTTCCCGACCGATCCATCCAACACACCGAGCGAGTAAGTACGATGCGCACAACAGCACAGAATCCGGCCGAGCCGTACTCACCCAAACCAGGTCCTGTTCCCCGACCGAGGCAAATCCGGAAACGCTGAATCGAGTCGCACGGAAGGAAAAATGCAGCTCCGTCCGGCCGAGCGAGTACGATGCGCTTTCCGTATGCGCCGAACCACGTCGCTACGCACGGCACGTCAAAGCATCCGGGAGGCGCACATAAGCTCCGATTCGCGCCACAACACGATCCACGGCTACGAGGCGAACACGCCAGCGACGAGGGCGAGGCGAAGCGGCGAGGACGGCGCGAAGCAACGAGAAGGGCGAACGACACGAACCAACCATGAATCCCTTCGTCCCGATCATACCAATATTCTACATTTACTACCGGAACAGGCACGGACGCGTACAGCGCAGAAGGTAAGTCAGACACCAACCACAAAACACATACAACACGTACCACGACACATCACACACACACAGAGGATGCAGAATATACTTACACCAGCAACAGCAGCACCATAGGGGCGGGATGCCCATCACCAATGCCACATATGCACACAGGGGCCTGAATGCGCACCACCACCCCTACCCAGGGGGCCGGATGCCTACCACCACCCTTAGCCAGGGGGCTGGATGCCTACCACTACTACCACCCTCACCCAGGGGGCTGGATGCCTACCACTACTACCACCCTCACCCAGGGGGGCTGGATGCCTACCACTACAACCACCCTCACCCAGGGGGCTGGATGCCTACCACCACCCTTAGCCAGGGGGCTGGATGCCTACTACTACTACCACCCTCACCCAGGGGGGCTGGATGCCTACAACTACTACCACCCACACCCAGGGGGCTGGATGCCTACCACCACCCTTAGCCAGGGGGCTGGATGCCTACCACTACTACCACCCTCAGCCAGGGGGGCTGGATGCCTACCACTACTACCACCCACACCCAGGGGGGCTGGATGCCTACCATCACCCTTAGCCAGGGGGGGATGGATGCCTACCACTACTACCACCCTCAGCCAGGGGGGGATGGATGCCTACCACTACTACCACCCACACCCAGGGGTGGCTGGATGCCTACCACCCTCAGCCAGGGGGGGCTGGATGCCTACCACCACCCTTAGCCAGGGGGGGCTGGATGCCTACCACTACTACCACCCTCACCCAGGGGGGGCTGGATGCCTACCACTACTACCACCCTCACCCAGGGGGGGCTGGATGCCTACCACTACAACCACCCTCACCCAGGGGGCTGGATGCCTACCACTACAACCACCCTCACCCAGGGGGGCTGGATGCCTACCACCACTACCACCCTCACCCAGGGGGCTGGATGCCTACCACCACCCTTAGCCAGGGGCTGGATGCCTACCACTACAACCACCCTCACCCGGGGGGGCTGGATGCCTACCACCACTACCACCCTCACCCAGGGGGGCTGGATGCCTACCACCACCCTTAGCCAGGGGGCTGGATGCCTACCACTACTACCACCCTCACCCAGGGGGGCTGGATGCCTACCACCACCCTTAGCCAGGGGGGCTGGATGCCTACCACTACTACCACCCTCAGCCAGGGGGCTGGATGCCTACCACCACCCTTAGCCAGGGGGGGCTGGATGCCTACCACAACTACCACCTTCACCCAGGGGGGCATGGATGCCTACCACTACTACCACCCTCACCCAGGGGGTCTGGATGCCTACCACCACCCTTAGCCAGGGGGGGCTGGATGCCTACCACTACAACCACCCTCACCCAGGGGGGGCTGGTTGCCTACCACCACTACCACCCTCACCCAGGGGGCTGGATGCCTACCACCACCCTTAGCCAGGGGCTGGATGCCTACCACTACTACCACCCTCACCCAGGGGGGCTGGATACCTACCACCACCCTTAGCCAGGGGGCTGGATGCCTACCACTACTACCACCCTCAGCCAGGGGGCTGGATGCCTACCACCACCCTTAGCCAGGGGGTCTGGATGCCTACCACTACTACCACCCTCACCCAGGGGGGCTGGATGCCTACCACTACTACCACCCTCACCCAGGGGGGCTGGATGCCTACCACCACCCTTAGCCAGGGGGGCTGGATGCCTACCACTACAACCACCCTCACCCAGGGGGGCTGGATGCCTACCACCACTACCACCCTCACCCAGGGGGCTGGATGCCTAACACCACCCTTAGCCAGGGGGCTGGCTGCCTACCACTACTACCACCCTCACCCAGGGGGCTGGATGCCTAACACCACCCTTAGCCAGGGGGCTGGATGCCTACCACTACTACCACCCTCAGCCAGGGGACTGGATGCCTACCACTACTACCACCCACACCCAGGGGGGCTGGATGCCTACCACTACTACCACCCACACCCAGGGGGCTGGATGCCTACCACCACCCTTAGCCAGGGGGCTGGATGCCTACCACTACTACCACCCTCAGCCAGGGGGGCTGGATGCCTACCACTACTACCACCCACACCCAGGGGGCTGGATGCCTACCACTACTACCACCCACACCCAGGGGGCTGGATGCCTACCACCACCCTTAGCCAGGGGGGCTGGATGCCTACCACTACTACCACCCTCAGCCAGGGGGCTGGATGCCTACCACTACTACCACCCACACCCAGGGGGGCTGGATGCCTACCACTACTACCACCCTCAGCCAGGGGGCTGGATGCCTACCACCACCCTTAGCCAGGGGGGCTGGATGCCTACCACTACTACCACCCTCACCCAGGGGGCTGGATGCCTACCACTACTACCACCCTCACCCAGGGGGCTGGATGCCTACCACTACAACCACCCTCACCCAGGGGGGCTGGATGCCTACCACCACTACCACCCTCACCCAGGGGGGCTGGATGCCTACACCACCCTTAGCCAGGGGGCTGGATGCCTACCACTACAACCACCCTCACCCAGGGGGGCTGGATGCCTACCACCACTACCACCCTCACCCAGGGGGCTGGATGCCTACCACCACCCTTAGCCAGGGGCTGGATGCCTACCACTACTACCACCCTCAGCCAGGGGGGCTGGATGCCTACCACCACCCTTAGCCAGGGGGGCTGGATGCCTACCACTACTACCACCCTCACCCAGGGGGGCTGGATGCCTACCACTACTACCACCCTCACCCAGGGGGGCTGGATGCCTACCACCACCCTTAGCCAGGGGGCTGGATGCCTACCACTACAACCACCCTCACCCAGGGGGGCTGGATGCCTACCACCACTACCACCCTCACCCAGGGGGGCTGGATGCCTACCACCACCCTTAGCCAGGGGGCTGGATGCCTACCACTACTACCACCCTCACCCAGGGGGGCTGGATGCCTACCACCACCCTTAGCCAGGGGGGCTGGATGCCTACCACTACTACCACCCTCAGCCAGGGGGGGCTGGATGCCTACCACCACCCTTAGCCAGGGAGGCTGGATGCCTACCACTACAACCACCCTCACCCAGGGGGGGCTGGATGCCTACCACCACTACCACCCTCACCCAGGGGGGGCTGGATGCCTAACACCACCCTTAGCCAGGGGGCTGGCTGCCTACCACTACTACCACCCTCACCCAGGGGGCTGGATGCCTACCACCACCCTTAGCCGGGGGCTGGATGCCTACCACTACTACCACCCTCAGCCAGGGGGGCTGGATGCCTACCACTACTACCACCCACACCCAGGGGGGCTGGATGCCTACCACTACTACCACCCACACCCAGGGGGGCTGGATGCCTACCACCACCCTTAGCCAGGGAGGCTGGATGCCTACCACTACTACCACCCTCAGCCAGGGGGCTGGATGCCTACCACTACTACCACCCACACCCAGGGGGCTGGATGCCTACCACTACTACCACCCACACCCAGGGGGGCTGGATGCCTACCACCACCCTTAGCCAGGGGGGCTGGATGCCTACCACTACTACCACCCTCAGCCAGGGGGGCTGGATGCCTACCACTACTACCACCCTCACCCAGGGGGGCTGGATGCCTACCACTACAACCACCCTCACCCAGGGGGGCTGGATGCCTACCACCACTACCACCCTCACCCAGGGGGGCTGGATGCCTACACCACCCTTAGCCAGGGGGCTGGATGCCTACCACTACAACCACCCTCACCCAGGGGGCTGGATGCCTACCACCACTACCACCCTCACCCAGGGGGGCTGGATGCCTACCACCACCCTTAGCCAGGGGTGGCTGGATGCCTACCACTACTACCACCCTCAGCCAGGGGGGCTGGATGCCTACCACCACCCTAGCCAGGGGGGCTGGATGCCTACCACTACTACCACCCTCACCCAGGGGGCTGGATGCCTACCACTACTACCACCCTCACCCAGGGGGGCTGGATGCCTACCACCACCCTTAGCCAGGGGGCTGGATGCCTACCACTACAACCACCCTCACCCAGGGGGCTGGATGCCTACCACCACTACCACCCTCACCCAGGGGGGCTGGATGCCTACCACCACCCTTAGCCAGGGGGCTGGATGCCTACCACTACTACCACCCTCACCCAGGGGGGCTGGATGCCTACCACCACCCTTAGCCAGGGGGGCTGGATGCCTACCACTACTACCACCCTCAGCCAGGGGGCTGGATGCCTACCACCACCCTTAGCCAGGGGGCTGGATGCCTACCACTACTGCCACCCTCACCCAGGGGGCTGGATGCCTACCACTACTACCACCCTCACCCAGGGGGGCTGGATGCCTACCACCACCCTTAGCCAGGGGGGCTGGATGCCTACCACTACAACCACCCTCACCCAGGGGGGCTGGATGCCTACCACCACTACCACCCTCACCCAGGGGGGCTGGATGCCTACCACCACCCTTAGCCAGGGGGCTGGATGCCTACCACTACTACCACCCTCACCCAGGGGGGCTGGATGCCTACCACCACCCTTAGCCAGGGGGCTGGATGCCTACCACTACTACCACCCTCAGCCAGGGGGCATCCAGCCCCCCTAGCCAGGGAGCTGGATGCCTACCACTACTACCACCCTCAGCCAAGGGGGCTGGATGCCTACCACCACCCTTAGCCAGGGGGGCTGGATGCCTACCACTACTACCACCCTCACCCAGGGGGGCTGGATGCCTACCACCACCCTTAGCCAGGGGGGCTGGATGCCTACCACTACTACCACCCTCAGCCAG